>CM067381.1:32501613-32694235 GCA_034510155.1 Eucriotettix oculatus
AAAGTGATGATTTATTCTTTGCATGTCGTCCGAAGAGCCTTGAAAGGCAAAAGAAAAATTTAAGTGGTGTTTTTTATATTACTACTCCAAATATAAAGGCAAAAGAATCAATCAAACGGGAATATTAAAAATGTTTCGCATATAAGATACTATTCTGGTAGTCGGAGTCTCGCGCAATACGATAGTCAACCCTGCCTCACCGTGCACAATCGATAGTTGACAACACCGTAACTGCCACTAACGGACCTCACCATGAGGGCAAGCGTCCTAGGTCGGTGGAGGGGGAACGGTCAGTCCATGACTTTGGCATAACCGTTGACCACGCTCCAAAGAAGAGTGAGGCAGTGTTCTCGTGTCAGCGATGTATAGGCAGTTGTCAGTGCAGCACTTCCGTATGTTGACACGCCACTGACATCACTGCCCCTCGTTTTCTGGCAGTCATCACTGCCCGTGTAAACCTAGCCTTAAATATTTACAATAAATAAAAAAACGGTCAACAAGTCAGCATTATATAAATTTCCAATATTCTTTTGTTGTAGTAGTTTAACGTTTTAATATTCTTCTCCATTGTTAAAATTTAACTTTCGAAAGCACTCATTGTTACATATCATTTAGGCCGTAAATTCAATAACCTTTCCGACTGAGGGAGCCAAGGAGAAATATGATGTATTACTAAATTTGTAAGTTTTTATCAATGTTATTTATTTATAAATTCAAAACTATAACATAGAACTCAGAATTAATTTATTGTACTACTAAGTTTGTAGTAAGTCTGAAGAAGTCTCAAAAAGGAGATGAAACTTCGCTTTCTTTAATAAATAGTTATATATTTAATGCTGACATTTTTAACCGTTTTATTTGATGTTTTAGATTTATTTAATACATTAGTAAAAGATAAAACGTTCTGGTTTTCTATTGTCTTCTTCTAATCGTTTTCAATTTGGTTATTCAAGCCGAAGTCTTAAACAGTTGTACCGAGTGTCGGCCAAATACATAATTTCATTCGGCTGTGTATGTAGTTAGACAGCAAAGAAAAATACGCTGGAAGCCATTATAAAGTGGATGCAGCTTTTTATATCCAGTGGCATGAAGAACAGAATTATAGTAACCTATGTTTATTAACAAGCATGGTTGTCTACACATTACGTAAAAATCCTGTTTCTAAGTCGAATAAACGGCTTGCAATCATCCCTTACCCGTTAAATTGTAGGAGGTCATGAAACACATCAGTATTGTTCAACATTTTCATGTGACACACTCCAGTAGTTGTAATGTAAATGAACACTATTTACAATTCCTTGGAAGAACAAAGTATGCTTTTCCTTCTGAATTGAAGTCTGAATTTCTGAGTGACTTGAGTAATTACTTAAGTACAAGGCAAATGGAAAGGTCCCATGATTCAAGCAAATGTGCTTCCCATAAACTGTCACAAACAAAAAAGAAAGTATAGTACAGTGGGTGTTGGTATTACCCCCTCTCCGAGAAATTCAAATTGTACAACACATGAATATATCAATTAATTATTCAGATTTTTAACTATTGTAATTATTCCCAGCTGAACATTTTCTTTAATTTTAACTATTTTTAAAAATAAAGAAGAAAAATTATTTTATACAGATTAAGATGTATATTGAATTCCTTAATTAATAAAATATTTGTAATGACATTTAAGGTGCGGGGCTTGGTGAAAGTGTGACACAGAAATGGGACCTTTAACTAATTAAACAAATGAAGCTTATTTTTCAGTAATTTTTTCCAAGATGGGACCAGTTTCCCTTTCCGATTTTGACTTACATTTATTCACTTAAATATCCAACGTATGGCAAAACAACTACATGAGCTGTCACTGGAGATAGACTCACTAAAGCATGTTTATGCCATTAATATAAATGAACACTGGCTCACAGAATTACAAATTGAACACTGCAATATTCCTCACTACAAGATAGTAGCAAATTTTTGCAGAACAACTAAACAAAGAGGTGGGTGTGCAATCTTTTTAAGACATGACTTAAATTTCAATACCATAAAAATCCATGATGATATCAAAGAGGAATCAATTTTTGAAGTGTGTGGTGTTAATATAACCTTATTTAATATTAACTTTATATGTCTATATAGTGTACCCAAAAAATATGAAGCACAGCATAGGTCTTTCCTTGTGAGATTCGTCCCACAAGGCTCGGTCCTTGGGCCCCTACTCTTCATATTAACATAACAGACATTAGGTGTCCATCAACAAACACCAGACAAGTTCTCAAATATGCTGATGACACCACTGTTATTACCAGAGAAGCCCATTTACAAGCAGCCAGAGACACTGCCAACAAAACAAAACCAAGAATGGTTCCAAACAAATGACCTCCTCCTAAACAGAGACAAAACACAATGGATTGTGTTCTCGCTCAAACCAATCCAGACAGATCCAAGTGAAGTTCTTTCGGCTAAGATCCTAGGAATCTAGGTCGACCAAAATCTTACATGGGCCCCACATACTGCAGCTTTAGCCAAAAAGCTATCTGGAATAAATTTCCTGCTAAGAAGACTAAAGTATGCGTTACCTTCCGATATGCTTTGTGTAGCCTACTTTGCTCTGTTCCATAGACACCTTTTATATGGGGTGAGACTGTGGGGCAGATCAAGGGGTAGCCAGGCAGTATTCGTTGCACAGAAGAGAGCACTCCGCATGATGGCTGGAGTGGATCCCCAAGAGTCATGCAGAAAACTCTTCATCCAGATGAAGATTCTGACTGTACCTGGTCTCTACATAGTATCCTGGCTGGAGTGGGTGCTTCACACCCTTAGAACAAGGAATTGACAACAGGATCATCATACACACAACACCAGGCATTGCCAAGACCTTGCCATACAGGCTCTGAGGACCACCAAAGCCAATCGAGAACCTGATAGGCTGGGGGACAAACAATTCAACTGGTTACCATTAGACTTAAGAAAGCTGCCTGCAGCCAGAATTATACAGACAGTAAAAAATTTCCTAAATGAAAACCCTGTATATAGTGTAGAAGAACTGTTTCTACTTGATTTTACTTATATGTGATTTTATATGTATCTGTTATATATAGTTTTCTAAAATATGATGCTTGCTGAACAATTTGTATTGTTTTTGGCAATAAAAATTTACTTTACTTTACTTAAAGTCTGCTGTGCTAACTTAATACTGTATATGACAAGGTCATTGTGAATTGCATACTGTGTTGCATATCAAAGTGTGTCTGCCATGGATCTGAGTATTTTTAGAATTATTCTTTGAATAATGACAATGTTTGATTTGCTGTTCATCCAATGAGCTCAATGCCCAGTTAGGTATGGGTGTACCACAAGGGAGAATGTTAGGTTAAATAATCAATCTTCTATACATTTTATATTTACCAACTTCATCAAACACTATAATCGGTAGCAAAAATTGACAGAAAATGGAAAGTAAAAAAAGGTTATTCAAATGCAAATCTGCTATTTCTATATTTTCTTTATGATCACTGTTATGAAAAAGTTTCTAAATGCTCAGAAAAAATATTTGCTTTTACTTGATTAACATATGACCCATGGACTTAGGATAGGAGTTCAGTTTTGATGGTAGGATTAGTTTGTATTGGCTTTAATGTTTTGAATCCATTTGGACTGAAACTATTGTTTTGGAAAGTGTTTTTCTTTTAACATTGTTTTGAAGTTATTATTTAACTTTGTTAAGCTTGGTTTTGCCAACTGAATTGTGGCGTGTTGCCAGATTCTTCTAGCCTAAATTTAATTTATTTTTCTGCGAGTGGGGTGGCTTGTTTGACTGCTTCTTATTCTAGTTCTTTTGAAATTTTCAGGCTGACATTTATATTAATTTGATCTGGAAGGATTTTTCTATTTTTCCAAAACTTTTTTTGAATTTACAGACAATTATAAACAAGTTTGAATAATACATAAAATTTTAAAGAGAGTAGGTGGTTCGATCATCACATATAATCCAGACTCAGTGCCCATGGGGTACTCTACATATTCATTAAGACATCTGTGTGACTGATCAGTGACCTTTGTTATTGGAGTCAGCTGTGTGGAATATTTAAGTGCCCACATAACAGACTGAAAAAAGATATTAAACTGCATTTGTTGTCTTCTATCTTTCTTTCTGATATGTGACAAGTCAATTCATTTACTTGTTGATGGTATTTTGGTAGATAATGTTGATAAATTTAGTACAAACACTCATAAGCATTCATTTAACACAAGAAACAAAAATAATTTAAAGTTTTTGACAATATTGCAAAATGGGTGTAATATACCAGAATATCAATTTATAACAATCTTGCTAATAACATTAAAGAATTAAGTTGCATTCTAGTGTGAGTTTCAAAATTCTGTTCTCAGTGACTACCCTGAGTTTATGGAAATTAATTGCATTCAACATGTCGAGTGATCATATTATAGAAAAGTATAATGATAACTAATCATTTCAAATACTAATTTGCCAAAGCCATTATATATATATATATATATATATATATATATATATATAATAATGGGAAGGACAGAGAGATAGAAGATATTACTAGTTATAGATGGTAGACATTATATATTATAGGCACAAAGATTATGTAGCATATTTTATTGGAAACACAAGTAGAACTAGGTCAAAAATTTAAATAGGAACTGACAAATAAGATCAAAGATGCTGTTGAATTACAACAAATAAATTCATTCATTAAATAAACTTAACATAATAATATAGTTATTAATCAGTGTCGAGTACTCTAGCATTGCCATATTTTATTCACATTGAGTGATTTTATAATGACAAGTCACAACTAGTTTTATACTCTTTATTATCGTACATGAACATTTAATTGGAGTGCATTAAGTCTATAAAGCTTGTTTGGTGTCATTAGAGGTAGTAGGAGCTGTAGTTGTTTTGTCCAGCCCATCTCCACCAGAAACTGTAGTTGTTTTGTCCAGCCCATTTCCACCAGAAACTGTAGTTGATTTGTCCAGCCCATTTCCACCAGAAACTGTAGTTGATTTGTCCACCCCAATTCCACCAGCTCCAATATACACACAATCAAATGGTAAGACAATGACAGGCGTTTGGCTGAGTTGCAGCTCCAGGTTGGCACAGACATGTAGTTTCTGATCTTCCCAACGGATATCACGTACTCTCACACAAATCGTAATGCTTGATAGTGCTGGCACAGGGATGCATATAGGGGGTGAGTTGCGAGCTAATATAAAGAAAAATATTCGTCACATGATTAATTCTTAATGCATACATTCTTTTTCAGGAAAATTGAATGCGTTCTTGAATGCAACAAGCAATACACATTTGCTTGGGTATATTCGACTCTTCTTGGCTATGAAATAAAGTAGGTCCTGACATTTCCAATGAGCACTTTTTGCACAATGCATTACCTGTTAGACACCGTAAAGTAGAAGGATATATTTTCTGTCCTACTTTATTAGTGAAACAAAGGTGTATGGCTTATTGCATTCTTGTAGATAAACTATAAAACTATCAAGATTATATGCAGCATTCTTTACATATCAAAAAGTAAGTACTCAATAATGTGAGCACTAACAAAAAAGGTTCCTAATATTCGATGTCCCACAAATGAATTGTTTGTTTTCAAGCCCCATGTTTAGTTTTTTGATAAAAGAAGCCTCTTGCAGTAAAAATTATCTAATAGTCGTCTTAAAAGTTTATTTATAATGTCCCACAAATGAGTTGTTTTCAAGCCCCATATTTAGTTGTTTTTTTATTTATAAAAGTTTATTGGTTCATTTGCTCTACCTTCCACATCCCCCATATCAATGGCTTTTCTTTGCTGTTAAAGGGGAGTTGTCTGTTTCAATAATCACCCTCACGTAGCCTGTTTGCCCAAAAATAAGTACAAAATAATAAGCTATACCCTCTAATTCTAAGAATATGCTCAAGGCATATTCTTTATAAACGGCACCATCTTTATGTAATTACCAGATGTGTAGTTTATATAACTTTTCATTGATCCTTGTATTTACTCAATAAATTAAATAAAGAAATGTTTGATTATAATTACACACATATATATTAAAGCAGCCGCCTCAGTAGACCTAGGCCTTCAAGAGGGCTGTTGAGCCATTGGAAGAAGAAGAAGAACATATATATTAAAAATGAGAAAAAAACATACCTGTTAGTGGAGTCTCAAAAAGTGAAACATTATTCAAAACTGCATGCAAATTAAATAAGCTCTTTGATAGATCATATTTGTATTTTAAACAACCTGAAATGAATTGATGTTTGATAAGTAAATGAACTTTCAGTAATTATATTTAAGTTATAAATATGAATAATTCAAGTTTGTTTATGTTAAGTTTATAAACAGAAAATTACTAAATTCATAAATATTTTCATGATTTAAGATCAAGCTGATGACTACTATAGAAAATAATCTTAAAATTTGTGTCATCTGAAGTTTTAGGAAGTTGTCTTAAAAAAGAATCCAAATGTTGAAATGATCACTTCTCACTGTAAACCCAAATGCCAATTTCCTTTTCTTGGTGTCATTTCTCAAATTTATACTGTGTTTTGTTTACCAATAGTTTTAAAATTTATTCTCGCCAAGTTCACATCAGCACAGCAGTTGCATTCCATCTCAGTGCAAAAACATGGCATTTTATTAATGTCATCCCCTGTGGTTTGAAGAGACTCTGCCAAGAGTAATTGAATGGGTTTATTAATATATCAAGAGCATGGAAATCTGTCATGTACTGCTGAGTTATAACATACCAGACGCTTCAGGCAGCAAAACAGACAAGCACAGCAGAAACACCATAAATGATCTAACCTGCAAGCAAATTAATTCATTAAAATTGTTACGTGTGGTTAAATTAATTTTTGATGAATGAGATATTTTATGAGCAAATTAAAATTTTAAGTGTTTTTTATTTTATTTTCAATGGTTCTTTATCAGTCACAATTTTTATAACAAAATGAATTAATATTTTTAAAAATATTAATAATTTGGGAAACTGAAATTTTGGCAGTATTGTCATAGTCAGAATGTCTGAATTTGTTTGGTCACTATGTTTTATCGTGTCAGCTTCTTGTGTGCACCTGTGATTCAGATAAATCATCAGTCCTATCCAAATCACATCAAATATATTGAAACTAATACAGAACATCATATATTAAAATCTCTCCTTTATAAGAAAATGACACATCTTTGTTTATATATAAGGAAGTAATTGCACCATGTTTTGTATTATTTATGTCTGTTAAATCAAAAGAATGTTTGACAAGCCTTTGGGTGTATGAAATCTTAATTTGTGAAAAATCAGGAACTGAATATGAATATTGTTTGAAAACTTGTTTTTTTTAAAAAAAATTATTGTGAAGACAGTAATCATGTTTTATAACCATTATTGTTTATTTATATGCTGTTAAGATCTTTTACCACCTTATATTCTCTGCATATATAATTTATCAAGGAATTCTCTATATTTTCAAACAGTGAAATATTCGAGTAGGTGGAATAAGAAACTTAAATCCTGTGAGTTAGCAAAGGGATCAAATTTTAAAGATATTGACATATAGTTTACATTTTCCAATCAAAATAAAGTGATCCAAATAATAAATATTAACTACAAAATATACAACAAATACAGTGCAGTTTTCAGTTTATGAAATGATTAACAATATCTTCTGAGCAGTGACAGTATGGTAGGAAAAGGGGGATATCTATCATCTAGCCAGGAAACTATGGGGTCTAAATCTGGAAGGTAGCATGGCACACACAGGAAAGTTGCACAAATGATATCACATTACGTGATTTATAAAGAATTAATCTTTCAACACATTCTTTCAAAGCAGTCGGCAGTAGTAAAATCTACAATGTTGTTTTTGTGGTGGTAATCAGTCGCAGCCAACAATGTTGCAGACGGTGACGTTTTCCCGCCTATTCAGCCCCACCAAGCCATTCTCGTCTTCCGTCCTCTATACGTAAATAACAAAAACTAAATTATTTTTGCTTTACCCGACTGCAAGGGTCATGACACCACATATTCCCCCTGTTTTGAAAAAAATTATTTTGTTTAAAAAGTCCTCTTATTTGAGATATCAGCTGTCCTAAATCACAATCACTTCACAATTTGTTCACTTTTTTTTCAGTTCGTACAACGCAACGGCATTTCTGGTTTCATTTTCGTAAAACAATATACTCTCCCTCATTCATTCAACTTTCATCCTGGGGGCTGATAAAAGCTATGGGAAATATAAATCTATATTTTACATACACTATTTCAATAATAATAATAATACTGCCCACAATAATTATATATATGTCATTATAATTGCGCAAATTAATAAACACAAAATAATTTTTGAACACATCTCAATTAATACATTTTTATGCCATTTTGTTTGCACTTTTTTTATAATAAGTCTCTATCTAAACAGTTTATAAATGAATTTACTTAAATTTATTTTATCTTCCGTGACAGTTTTGTGATATTTTCCTTCGTATGTTTTGTTAGGAAATTTCGCTACTTGGCAAGCAGGACAAGCCTTCACGTATTTCTTCGCATCCCTCATCATATATCGCCACGTTACAAGATTACGTAACATTTTCCCCAGCTTATATACTCCAGCGTGCCCTTGTCCATCATGAAAAAATTCCAATACATCTTTTCGACATGCCTTAGGGACGCACACTACCCATCCGTTCCTAGAATTATCGTTCTTCATAAACAGGATCCCTCCTTCGATTTTGTGCTCGCTCATTTGACAATTCATTTCCAGTCGTTCTATTATTCTTGCAAGGCCTTCGTCTTGTTTTTGCGCCGATTTGATTTTTCCTTTAATTCGTCCGAATTTTTTAGTACTAGATAAGGTAATGGCCGCTATAATCACCTCTTGCTCCCTGTTAGAATTAATTTTTCCGTTAGCTGCAGTTATATAACGGCTCATGAAATCAGCAGCTTGAATCGCCTCCTCGATCACAATAGAACGTTCTCTGATTTTTATTATTACCCCATTCAATTGTCGTGCGTCAAGGCATATCCTAAGACTACCATCCTTCTTTGTGACGATAAAAATATTGTTTTGGTACGGACTATACCCGCGCTCTATAATCCCTGATTTAATCATCTTATCAATTGTTTGTTGCAATCTACTCCTTTTTGCGTAAGCTATGGGGTGTTGTTTAGCAACTATAGGTACATGAGGTTTCACATCAATTTTATGGGAATATCCTTTCAGTAGTCCGGGCTCGCTATTAAATGCGTCTCGATTCCTCCATAATATTCGTAAGAAACTTTTCCGTTCATTGATACTTATCTCGACAATCTCATCGGCCATACGTTCAAACTTTTCCTTCAATTCCTCTTTTCCGTGAATCTCGTATTCTGATCTGTCTATTGACGGGGTGCCCTTATTATCCTCACATTCTTGATTCCTGCTCATGGCTTTACCTAAACGCTCACCCTCATCTCCCCAGCTATCTCCAACTGACGCACAGTTATAGACTATTTCTTCCTTAAACGCATTGAATTGAGTATCAATTTCGTCCACCCTTTTAGATAGTGCGTCTAATTTTGCCTCCAATTTCGAGGAATTATTTGTACAGACTCGTGACAAATTTGCCATCAATCTTGCTTCCATGTCTAATAATAATGCCTCAAATCTCGTCATCATACCATCTTGCACTTTGCCTACGTCATTTGCGTCACCTTCCCCAACAATACCTTGCATTTGGACATTATTAACATTACTTGGCTCCATTTTTGACTTGACCTCAACAATATGCAATATGAAACGGAAAACAAAAGAAATTTATGTAAATTCTTAGGGTCACAATCACACACAGAATTATAAATATAAACATGCACACTAGAGAGTATTTCAAACTTTTAATTATAACCAATCTCGTCAAAATTACAATTTAATTTGAGTTATTTGTTTTTTTTTCAATTCAACTCAAGCCAACAAGTTGGGCGCCATTTTGTGGTGTTCATTGTTTACACCATCAAAAATATTGTTGTACAATCAAACAAACAATAATAATAGTAATAAAGTATTTAATTTGAATAGAAATATAACTCATATTAAGTTATAGTGGAAAACCATATAAATTTACGATATCAATTTAATCATTAGCTCAGTCGGTAAAAGCAAAAATAATAATCTACGCAGCTTCTTAAATGGCTGCTCCCGGGAACGCGGGTGACGAACGATATAGTTGAAAATTAAATTCGCGAATCAGACGAGAATGGTTTGTGTGGAAAAGCCGGGTAAAATGCCGTTACCAGATGACGTCGTTCTTCTTTTTTGTTCGTATGCCGGTTGTTCCTTTGCTGGGTCACGTCTTCTTCATATTAAGATTCTCTAGCGCCTCTCCTTCAGATCAAATGTTGTCTTTTTATTTTCTGTACTCCCACCAAATGAATCTCCTTTCTTAAATGTGCAGAAACTAAATTTTATACATGTCGCCTTGTTCTGCCACTGCTTCGTCTCTCCCTCAGCCTCTCTGCAACAACTGTCCAATCTAATCTCGTCCAGGCCATCAACAATGTCGCAGCCAACAATGTTGCAGACGGTGACGTTTTCCCGCCTATTCAGCCCCACCAAGCCATTCTCGTCTTCCGTCCTGTATACGTAAATAACAAAAACTAAATTATTTTTGCTTTACCCGACTGCAAGGGTCATGAATCACCACATATGATTGTATGATTGTGGAGGACCGCATGTTACCCATACTGTCGTGACCTTCCTTGCTTCAGAACACATTTGACTGCCCAATTCAAGTCACAGATTTCATAAAATATGGCCAACGTCCAGGAGACCACGTTGCCCTGCACTTTGCTAAGCTTTCAGAATAAATTTACTCAAGGCATAATGGCCAGGAATAACTGAAGTAAATATTAAAGAGTGATGCCTAATTAATTTTTCCTAAGATTATAATCTATTCCCTTATTTTTATCAGTTACTTTATTTGAAATGAAGTTTTGAAATCAAAATTGAAATATAGTTTTGTTTTATTGATGTGACTGATAAAAGTAAGGGTAAAATTAAAATCATAATAAATTAATTATCAGTCTTTCAACAAAAAATTTAATAAATTCCTTGAATTAATTTTTCCATTTGGGTAGATTATATTTCTCGAGGAAGGACCTATATGTTGTACAAAGTTTTTAATTTTTTAGTTAAACACAATATATTTTACAATGTGAAAAAAATCATTAAATAAATCAGCATGGCAATATTCATTTCCGGGTCAAATCTATAGGACGATGAATACGAGCGATTTGTATAATAATTTAAGCCTACCACGGTTGCTTTTGGTGGTTGATTCTTATGTATCTGTTAGCGCTAAATCCGAAAGTTACCTTCATTTTTTTTCCCCATCAGATTTGAACAACTTTTAAACATGCTTACGACTGCAAAAACGCTGACCGGAATTCCGTATTACAAAATTTGCAGCAGCATTCGTTGTAAATCTGCGTCTTTTCTGTACGGACCACAAGAAATGCAATCGTTCTTTAAAAAGGCATAAATTCGTAAATTAGATTTCGCCGTCCTTGCGCGTGGCGTGGCAGGAGGTGGAGTACTCACCGTGGCCATCGTGGTCGCCGACTGACTGTCCGGAAGAACCCAGGCCACAGAAGACCGTTGTCCGCACCACTAACTCACTTTGCCGAAGCCCATCGATCTGAAAGCATTCTCCCACGATCGTGAGCCTGCGTGACTACCATACACAGTACCGATTACGGACACATAGGTGCCTAAATACTCCAGATGAATTGCCCCTACATTAAGGCGCACGTCCACGTCGCCACCTACATGTGCTTGGGACCGTTAGGGTTTAATTGATGAGCCAGGACCTCCTTCTCCACTGCTATCCTAGGAGCGAAAATTCAGGAAACCTCGAAGATTTTTCTGTAGCAGATTAATGGTAAAGAGAAAAATTGCCTGCTGTCTGTCCACACCTTCCTCTCCTTTCAATTACCTATTCTCCTTCACCTAAACCCTCTTTACCGTTTTTATTTCTTGCTCAAATGAAGTGACGAAAGATCGGAAGAACTGAAATTCCACCACTGCTCAGTCATAAAACATAAACAACATTGAATGACTTGTGAATGATGTACGACACCAACATTTTCAGTTTATTGGCAGAACAATTCACCATTCAAAAACAGAGTTTGATCATTATTACACAAAAAAAGTTTGCTTATATATGTCAATAACGACGAACAAGGCCGGATTTAGAGATGATGGGACCATAAGTGCAAATATTCTATGTTGGTGATAAGATTTTTAGATACCTAAAGGCTTAAACTGAAATATAATTTTTGTAGTATATTGCTATAGGAGAATGCTGAAAATCTGATGAGTGGATAGGGTAACTAACCAAAGAGTTCTATGCAGAATAGGGGAAGAGCGAACACTTTGGAGGACTTTGACCAAGAGAAGGCCACGTTTTGAGACGTGAGGATCTTGTAAACTTAGCACTAGAGGGAAGTGTGTGGGGTAAGAACAGAAGAGGGGGGGAATTGATGGAATACGCTAAGCAGATAAGGGAGGATGTGGTAGCTATGTTGGATCAGACCAGTCTTAGGACAGATTACCACAACAACAAAGTAGCGTATATTGATAGTGAAACAAATATTTAACACAAAATTATTTTAGTTCATAACAAATTTACAATGCAAACTCAGGGGGGATTTTGTTTTGATTTTTTTGTAAATAATCATTCTTTTTATAGATGATTATAGCAGAGTTTCTGTATGATTAACGATTTAAAACCGATGCGGATCTGATTACTTAATTATAAAATTTAGTCCGTCATAGGTAATTTATATTTACAAATAAATTAATTAAATTATCTGACTTTATATTATAAATAAAATACGAAGAATGGCCAAAAGTCAGAAATGAATTTTAAAACGTTTCGTCCTCAACTGTCGGTATATCTTCAGTATATTAGATTAGTTTGTACATTGAACTATTTCTTATATAACGGTGCGATATGCCAATGCCATATTAAGGTACCAAGAGAGATAAAGGATCCTTGTAAGAGTGTAGGGCAATCCGTAACAAGCTCTGACTAGAATAACTAAACCGGGTCCAACATTATTGTAGTTTTTATTAATTTCTTCGTTTGTTTTCTCTGTATAAAAATATGAAATTTAATTTACTATTTTCCATAAATGCCATACATTGTAAATGTATTAATGCGAGCACAAAAAAAAATAGCCTTTGGCTACCTTTGCAATTAATTAAAAATATTGCTAAATTTTCGTGTTGCTACCACAACATCATTGAAAAGGGTTTTGAAATTATTCATTTTCTGACTTTTCGCCATTCAAGTAAATAAATTAATAAAAATACATTTATTTGAATCGACGTTTCGTCGCCATTTTTGGAATTTTTTCGAGGTAATTTTGAAATTTTGATGAAAACTTTTTTCTGTTGCCCTTGTAGGCTCTAAAGTTTGAATTTTTAAAAATACATTTGGCATCTTTTTCATCAAATGTTAACAGTACCTAAAGATTATAAATAAAGCAATTAAATTACTATTATTTTTTATTATAAATAAAACACAAAAAATGGCCAAGAGTCAGAAATTGAATAATTTATTTGTATTGCAAACGTTTCGTCCCCCTCACTCCCATCTTTCGGGACCTTCACAGTTCTTTAATTGTTGTTGTTGTCGTATTCAGTCCTAAGACTGGTCTGATGCAAACCTCCATGCTAACCTATCTTGAGCAAGCCTTTTCATTTCCGCATAACTACCACTTACTCCACAATCTGCTTAGCGTATTCCACCCCTGTCTCCCTCTTCTGTTCTTTCCCTCCATCTTCAATTCCCTCTAATGCTAATTTTACAAGACCCTCGTATCTTAAAACGTGGCCTATTAATCTATCCCTTCTCTTGGTCAACGTCCTCCATATTGTTCGCTTTTCCATCGTTCTGTTTGAACTTCCTCGTTAATTTTTCTATCCACTAATCTGATTTTCAACATTAGCTTATAGCACGACATTTCAAAGGCTTCTATTCTTTTTCTTTCCGCAACTCTTATCGTCCACGCACCTATAGAACTCCACGTTCCATACGTACATTATTAGCAACGATTTCTAATATTCACACTTATATTACCTGTAAGTAAATTAATTGATTTAATTAAAATATTAAAAACTATATTATATATTTATAATATAGTTTTTAATATTTTAATTATTTCATGTTCGAACGTTGCATCAGCAGCATGAAGTATTTGTTATATTTTAATTAAAGAACTGAGGAGGTCCCGGAAGTTGGGGGACGAAACGTTTCAATTCAAATGAAATATTACATTTCTGACTTTTGGCCATTCTTTGTGTTTCTTAACCTGAACATTCCCTAATATGGTGACAAAACGTCGATTCAACTAAATTAAAATTGTCTGTATCTGTCCTTTGATTTATTTATTTCAATTATTGGAGAACAGAAGTTGATTGATTTACTATTAATTTATTTGTATTCATATGTTTATATAAAACCCCAATTAATTAAAAAAATGCGTTCTTGCTTAATTTCATACATATAACTTTTTTGTCCGTACCAACTTCAGCGGTGCAGCGAACTGAACTTCCTGGAGGATATAATTCTAGGAACCGTTGCGAAAACTGTACCCGTATTTACTATGGATAAACTACATCTCTGGAAATTGAAAAAATTGGCACAAACCTCCAGATTCTCAGAAAGAACGAAGTGGAGCGACACGTCCATCGGCTGTGTCGGCGATCTATGACTTTTATCCCCACTAAATTATTAATTAATTATAAGTAAAAAGACGGCCAATAAGGCCAGCATATAAATTTATCACTAGTTATTCAAAATCGACGTTTCCTCTCCTTTTTGAAACTTCCTCAGGCGTACTACAAACATAATATTACAAAAAATTAAATATGGGTTCTATGTACAATTTCTTAATTTATATATAAAAAACACCGTTAAAAACTTACAAATTTAGCAATTCATCATATTTACTCCTTGACTCCCTCAGCCAAAAGGGTTATTGAATGTACACGTGAAGAATTGACACGCGCAAGGACCAACTCCAGCCGCTGACGAAATGATGTGTTATCGGATGAAACGCTTGTCGCGATTGAATGAAACCATTACTTAATTTTTGACTGAAACATTTAAGTTTGGTCTAACGAAGTCACCTGTTATAAAGGAACAGAGTAAACACGTTCCAGCTTAACTTAATTGTGCTTGTTCTAGATGCGGAAATGAAGTAGTAGGAAACCCTGCACGTTGCCTCTAATTCAAAATTGGTTTTTGATTTAACTCCATAATTTCATATAGCCTATGTCTGAAACAGCAAAGCTGAAACTACATAGAAACTGGTTGCAGCTTCAGCAATCCTATTGGAAGACGAGAGACTCAGCAACATCGGATGATTTACCTCTGCCATTGTTGACAATTCCGAACGGCTCGCCACTTAAAAAAGACCATAAAGGAGCCTTTATATATCCACGTTCATCATAGCCGACTTTTTATTATCAAGAGATTTATACAGTAATAAAAATATTTTTATTTACTGGAAGTGTTTTACTTCTTGGTAAATATTTACAGACTTTTAATTGACACGAAAATGGCTCCCGTCGCCAAACGCTATTCATTTTATTAAGGTTTAAATGCGCAAAAGTTTCTGGAGGTTTCAGCTTATTTATCAGTCGAAAATTGAATGACAGTGTGTTGTAAACATCATATTAGTCGATATTTTATCTGAAGTGTAATATTTTAAATAACTACAATAACTGACTTATTGGCCGATAAGTTAGTCTTATCAAGGAAGGAATGCAGAAATCAAGAAAGGAGTATGACAAGGGTGCAATCTGTCGCCCGTTTTAATTTATATACAGAACAGACCACGAAGAAAGTTAAAACGGAATATGGATAAGTAATCATGCTGCAAGGAGCAAAAATAAAAACCCTACGCTTGGCAAGTGATATAGTTTTAGGGGAGTCATAAAAAGGCCTGAGAAAAATAGCATTAACATGGTCCTGGAGAAAGAGTTCAATATGAGGATTAATAGAGGGAAAACCAAGGTGATGGGAGTGTGTGGAATAACAAAGAGTGTTAGATTGGGAGGGAATATTTTGAAGCAGCTTAAGAAATTCTGCTACTTGGACAGCATAATAACTAGAGTAGGATAGCACAGGCAAGGAAGGTTTTCACTAAAAAGTGTAATTTACTTGTGGGTAATATATGGTTGAATATTAGGAAATCATTGCTAAAAATGTTTGTATGGAATGTGGCATTATATGGGTGCGAAAACATGGACGGTATGTGTTGCAGAAAGGAAAATAATAGAAGCCTTTGAAATATGGTGCTATAGGAGTCATTAACAAGGAAGTTATAAGCAGAATAGAGGAAGATCAAACAATATGGAGGATGTTGACCAAGTAAAGGGATAGATTAATTGACCACGTTTTGAGACGTGAGGGTCTTGTAAATTTGGTATTAGAAGGAAATGCGTAAGAACAGAAGAGGGAGACCAACCTAATCAGTTTAGGGAGGATGTGGTAGTTATTCAGAAATGAAAAGGCTTGCACAAGATATGTTAGCATGGAGGTTTCATCAGACCAGTCTTAGGACTGAATACCACAACATGAGATTGGTCAGGAAGTTATTCATCAATCATTATGCCAATCAATCACTACATTCATAATAAGTAAAGAGATATAGACTGTACCTCAATGAATTATGATTAAATACATTGTACAGTTTAGTAAATTCAGTGGTTATGCTATATTAAAACATCGCACTAAGATTAATTTGTTTTATAATCCCAAGAAATTTAAATGTCTGGTGTAGGAGTAGTATATACATATTCATATGCATAGGAAAGAGGAATAAAGAACAGCTGATTTACTTTGAATTGAAATTTGGTTGGGAAGTAATAACATGAAGAAGAGATTAATGTTATGTATCAAATAAACAGTGTTCTATATGTGTGTCACAAATTACAACAACTCCTATATTGCATGGTTAAAATATGAAAAATTAAATGCTAAAGGTAAAGGCAAGGTATATGTGAAGTGTTGAGTTACTTTGTTTTGTTATTGTACTAATTGGGAGATTAGCCCACAGGAACTGTCACTCAAATAGACAAGTGGCAGATTTCAATGTCGTGGGTGGGACAGGAAGTAGTCCTATCTCCTTAGATAGCTCCCAAGCATCTGGCTGGACTGAGAGGACAGCAACTATACCGCCTCAGCTGTAACATGGGAAAGACATTTCTCAAGTTGTATTTGGTGACACATTTGATACACATGGCAGCTCAAGAGTTACAAAAATGCAATGAACCAGGGTGGTCATGTTTAAGAGGTGGAAAAGATTTGGTGTATGAGTGCAGTGAGCAAGTGGGATGGGTAAGACAAGAGTTATGACTTCTCCTTCATCTGTGTCTGGTAAAGTATATTCATTCATTACAAATGTTTCAGAATTTGGTGTTCCTAGACTTTACCTTCAATTTGCCAAATGGATGTGAAACTTGGACTGTAACTGGTTGTCATGATGTAGAAGTGGCACTAATGTTCTACTTCAGTAATGAATCTGAGGCAAGATTGAAATCATTCTCAGTCATTAACACAGAAAATCTAACTCTTTTACCTGTGACCAATGATACACATTCACCTCTTAAAGTTTTTCTGAAGAATATTAAATGGGTTAATTCATTTAGAAAAGACATGTTTATGGGAACTTGGGAGTCTTTTTATTTTAATAATGTAAATATTGGCCGAATGTATGCTGGAGCATTTGGTGACCTTGTTGTAACAAGGGATGTAGTGTTCAAGTCTACAAATATTGGTCTAATAGATTCTGGTGCATTTCTGAACCTGTCAATATCGTCTGGACATTTTGGAATCTACGATTCTACTATTGAAACAGTGGAATTCATAGCTTTTGATATAAAAGCTCCAAAAGTACGTATGTTTAAACCTAAATATGCATGAAAATAGATTCAGATTTAGATAGTTGAAAAATTGCTTTCCTTTCAGGTTGTGATTCAAAATTCATTCTTAAGTGATATAATGCTCAATGCAATTAAGGTAGAAGCAGATGAGTTTATACTA
This sequence comes from Eucriotettix oculatus, assembly GCA_034510155.1. Taxonomy (NCBI): domain Eukaryota; kingdom Metazoa; phylum Arthropoda; class Insecta; order Orthoptera; family Tetrigidae; genus Eucriotettix; species Eucriotettix oculatus. Next base: position 32,519,715 of record CM067381.1, read on the forward strand.
AACAACAATTCAATATCAAGAATTATTATGCCAACTGCTTTCGTTGTACATGCTACTGAAGTAACCATAACAAACAACTACTTTGGTTACCTTCAAACAAGAGCTTTGGAATGTATATCTCCAAAAACTGAAGAAGTGGAAGATCAAGCAAAATATTTCTTCGTAGACAACACTATTAATCAAACTGATGTAGGTGCTTTACATGTGGATGTTATTGCATATTCACAGAGGAAAGGATTGATAGATACATCAAATAATAAGTTATTCTGTTCATGTGAAAATTTAGACTGGCTCAAAGTTCTGGCTGATACTTCTGAGCAAGTACAAGAAACAGAACTTTCCCAGTTCTATGAGAATCTCTTATTTGATGAAAGTAATACGTGCATTAACTCAAAGTGTAATATACCCATTCATAATTTATTTCATCAACCTGACCTTCAATGCAACTCAACATTGCTATCAAACCATATGTGTGCCAAATCAAATAGCTGTGTTCATAAATCCTTTTTATATGTTTGCATTGTGTTATTTTTGTTACTGATCAAATGTCCACACAATAAAATTTCATAAAAATGAGTAAATTGGCACAGTTCAATGTGTATACCTGTTTAGTGCAAAGTGTAAATATAATTTTACATTTAATTTCACATTACCATATGAAAACATGGTGCCAATTAATTGTTCTTCGTTTATTATGAAAAAAGTTGTGTTGAAAAATTATTGATGTCAGCATTTGCGCAAAATAAATACAGCTAAGTTGCTATGTTAGTAAGATGATAGATGTTGTTTAGCAACATTGAATATAAATTAAATCAAATAAATTATGAACTAAAGTTTTGGTAGATTAGATAGGAATAATACCCTTGAGTCAATTTTTTCTTAGTAAATATTTGTTGAACAAATAAGAAGCCAATTATATGTTATTTATTTTATTACTTTGGTCTATTAATTGGCTTCTTTTTTAGGTAATTAGTTTTCATCAAATATAGACTAGATTGTCATAAATATTTATTAAATAGAGGCATTAGTTAAATAAGTAAATTTAAATTGTGGCATCGTATGTTGGGTGCATCAAAATTTAATCACTATGTCTAACCTTCTTGTGATAATTGTTATTTTATTTACTAGATTTTGTTGGGGTATGCAGAATGTGTACTTGAAATAAATTGTATTGTTCTATTATTAATTACTGACAAATTCCCTTTAAGTTTCCACCCTTTTACTTTTTCCTCTCTTTCCAAGGTATACAAAAATGTAGGAACTGGTAGTAAAGATACACTGAAAACATGAACTTTTGAGTTAATGAAAAATAACTTGAAAATTAATATCTGTCTATAATCAATAATAAAATTTGTTGGTATTCTTTAAATAAACTGTGGCATAATCTAAACTTGTAATTCTATCAACAATTATAATCGATATTGATTAGGTGGTTGTTATGAGACTCCTGTTTTGTAATTTAAACTTTCTCGGAATAATTGGGAATAATAAGACAATATCAAGTGCAATTTTTCGCTGAGGATCTACTGTTTAAAACTCCTTAGTTTCAATGTGTCTTCTTTAAGTAATTGTACAACATTTCTTGGTAAACCTTCCTCATTTTACAAAAAGTTGGACAACAAAGGGGAAGAAGAATGAGATGCTAGCTGCCAAAGTATGCATCACTTTGGTAATACAGTAGACGGCAATCTTCATTGCAAGATGATCAACAAGAAAGAGTGACCTTATGTGTGACCCTGAAAAATGATTTTAACCAATTTAGTAATGACAGATGTTTTAATCTATCATGAATGACTTGTATTACTAAAATTGCCGGCAGTATAATATATACACAGACATCATACCAGCTAAGTTTTGACAAATACAAATTTGTGCAAATTAGAGCTTTTAAGGCTATTATTTTGGACTTAGAACAACAAATTTTATATTCCTTTTTACTATTTTAAAGGCGTCTGTCTTCAGCTTAGTAAGTGAATGATTAACATACTGTAAATTTTACCATTAAATCGTTTGACAGTCAAAATAGTTAACTTAACAATACGTATAATCACATTGTCTGGATTAAATTAAAACTCATTAATGTCAATGATATATTTTATTTGTCCGTCTATTCATATTTATCCGCGAGTATTTCATTTTGTTATGTTGGCACTATCTTCATCCGAAGACTCGCAGGGAAATATGAAATTTGTAAACAATGTAGAGGATGGTCTTGTTCGACGTTCTGATGGAATTATCAATTGTTCGTGGATCAAATTGTAAAAAGTTTAATTAACAGACAACCTCAGGGTTTTCTTGTGGATGATAAATACATCTGAAGAACGATGGAAAGCGTAAGTAAAGCACCAATTTTTTTGTTGTTTGGTAGTAAAAATAAAAAGTTTATTATATTTTGACATACCTTTAATAGATATTTATTTATAGCCAGTTTTAATTTAATTTTATTGCACTGCATATGTTCACGTAATATACAGTCCCTGGACATGATCATCACGTTCATTCTCTAACTAATCCACTTGTTTACACTAGTGTAAACTTCTGATTAAATGAACGTGGTAATATGCTTTTTATTAGCCATATCTTATAGCGGATACACTTCATTCTGTTAATGAAGTTTCAGCCGAAAAAAGTATTGAAAAGTAATATATGTATAACTATTTTTTGTCTATCAGCAAATACAAGCTCAGACAATTATTGTCATTCACCCTGGATCTGTGTTTATACGTATTGGCCGAGCATCTGATTTGAATCCTCATACAGTGCTACATGCAGTTGCAAGGAAGCGACTACCAGATGGAGCTCTTTATCAAGATTACTTTCTGCCCAAGCAAGTTCCAATGGTATATTACTTTGGTTCCACAATTTTTTTGTTATTAGTATTATTCTTTTATTGTATAATTTTAAATAATTGCTGATTTATTTAATTAATTTAATGTTTCAGACAAAAGATCTTGTTCAGCAGATGGAAGATGCTCGGCTCCAAGTTTCACACACATTACAGTCTTGCTTGCAGTCTGATGGCCGTAGACGTTACGCCACACCACCTCAACAGATTGCTGCATTTAACAGACATTCTAATCCTGAAGAATTAGCCAATGCTGAAGATACAGTTTGGATGTCAACTGATGAAAATGTTATTGTTGGAGATGAAGTAAGTGCTTTGGCTGTCTTAGAATTGTTTATCAATTAGTATATGTCATATTTGATATTAATTATTCACTAAATAGATCAATAATCTGACATTATCATCAATTACTAATAAAAGATCCAGCCTGCTTGTCAGCAAACAATATTTATATTTATTTAATATCTCCACAATGATTTGTCCAGATATGCAGTAACCAGGTACATTTTAAATAGATAAACCTATGTACACATGATTATTATTTTGCATCATGGACTGTATCTAAAGACGGTTATGGCTGAAATGCAATTTAGCAATGTAATGTAGCCCATAAAATTTCAACAATGGTAAATAAAATATAAAAAATAAATTAATGTAGGAAGAACATATGTGTGCTCACATGGATAATCAAAGTAATAAGCCTACCTTGATTTTACTTGTACTTCACATGATTCTGCATACTCATAATTATTGTTGTAATTGTAATATTACTATTTGAATGTTTCCCTCTCCATATGTATACTTTCAACTTGAAGTTCTCATCACATTTACTGGTACATCTTATGTAGCTCAAATGAATAACACAAGCGACTATTTTCATATTTACTTATACACTAAATTCATTTTCCAGATATTACAGCTAGACCCTACTTTGGATTATAATATCCATTTTCCATATAGAAGGGGAGACCTGAATATTCATGATGGTCCTGGTGGCTCCTTAACAGGTGTTTTGGCAGATTTGGAGACTATTTGGGGATGGATTATTAAAAATAGATTGGAGATTCCTCTCAAAGATTTGCGGGTATGAATGAGTAAGTTATTACCTTTATTAATATATAGGACTGTAATTTGTTAAATTTAAATGAAATTTTACAGCCCATCTTTGATACAATTTGTGGTTACTTAGTAGGTTTTTTTTACTTCTCTATTTACAATTTTAATATGTATACATCAATTTTATGTGGCCAGAAATGAGAGAGAGAAAGAAGATCATTGACGTACTTGCAGTGTTGCTCTTTTTGAGATAATGTACATTTAAATCCTGTATTCTTATAATATGAGTTATTGAATTCTGTAGAAAAATGCTAGCACTGTTGAACTGTTTATTGTCCAACATGATGACATTAACCATCAATTTTAGTCTTTCTCTCCCTGACCATATCAATTATTTTGAGGTCTTTACTAGTAAATATGTAGTCACACATGAGGTACTTCTTTTTTCAGCACTACAAAGCTGTTTTAGTTATTCCTGATATATACAACCGCCAATATTTGAAAGAGCTCACAACACTGTTGCTTTGCAAGATTGGGTTTGGTGGCTGTTTCCTGTTACAGGTATTGTGTTAGATGCTATGAAGCAATCTGTAGTGACACATTGTTAGGACATTATCTATTACTTGTTGAACTTTTCCATATACTTCATAATTTTTTTTGTTTTGCCCTGTACAGGATCATGTAGCTGCAACTTTTGGTGCCGGACTTGGATATGCTTGTGTTGTAGATGTCGGTGACCAGAAGTCCTCTGTTTCATGTGTGGAGGACGGAATTTCACATCGTAATACCAGGGTGAGTTATTTGTTACCACCCCTTGTTTAATATTTTACATGAAAGCAAATAGATTGTTTTGGTTTGCATTTTGCTGATTTACATGATTATATCATTTGAAGCTTTTTCATAGATTACAGCTTGTTAAGTACTTTCAATATGTATATTACAATGGTTCAATAAAATACAAATTCTGAAAAAGTTTATCTGTTTTATAATTTAAAAATCAAATAATTCAATGTAGAACTTATGTAAGTTATTCTTTAGGTGCGTATGGATTATGGCGGTGGAGATATCACACAAGCATTTCACTGGCTGTTACAAAAATGCTCTTTTCCTTACAAGGCTTGCAATCCAGACAACAAATTGGATGCTATGTTGCTTCGACAGTTGAAAGAAAATTTCTGTCATGTCAACTTGGTAGGTTGGAAAGCAATTTTACAAATTACACTATTTTCTGCATTGTCCGAAACTTATTAACAGATTTTGCTACTCTGAAAATGTTTTCTGTTTTCAAACAGGATATTTGTGGATCACAAGAAAAAACATTTGTTCTAAAACAACCCAACAGGCCGACACAGAAATACATCCTTCAGGTAATCAACTTGTTATATCTATGAATATATAACTGTAATTTATTTGAATAAATCTTCATTTTTTTTCTTGTTGAACAACTAGCATATTAAATAAAATTTCATATGCAATATGTATTCACGTGTTGTTTATAACATGAAGCTTTCTTGATTCCTCATTATTGGGTGTGAGAGCACAAGGAAATTGTTATTATTTTAAAAAGGAATTTCTTTTCAAACATAATCAAAATAATTTTCATAAATTACAAGTAATTTTACTCACTTTGCAGCATAAAAATATTCTTTCTTAAATATGCTCCAGTCTTGAGACCAATTTATCTAAAAGTTATTATGTTCTCTCATTTGATAATCTTTAAAAGTAAAGTATATAATAATGTTACTAAAAAATTAAATTCAATGTTTGAACAATATAGCAATAATTTAATGTTTTCACTTCATTTATAATATACGTGTTATTATATTTCAGGTAGGAGATGAATGTTTAGTGGCTCCACTGAGCTTATTTCAAACAGAATTGTTCGGTGTCACTGGTCCGAAGCAGACACATATTCAGAAACGATCAACAGGTGACCCAGAGGATCCACATGATGAAAATTATTTGCGTGAAACTAGTGTAAGTAATATTTTTTGTAACATCCTCAAACATTGTAATGTAAAAAGTTGATACTATTTTTACTGTTTCTATTTGTTATTTAACTATAATTTTAAATCTTTGCTGCTTGCAATATGACGAACAAATGTTGTAACTTAATGAAGTTACTGAAATCAACAAAACCATCCATTCTTATTATTATTATTAGGTTTGGAAATGATTATTTGACTTGTTATTTAGAGTAATATAAATCCCATTATTCTTATAATTTCAGAGGCGTGGTGCAAAAGAGTCCCTAGAGCCTTTGGCTAGTGGGATTGGTGGAGGAGATATGGATGGTATGGCCCAGGGTTTAGATTGCTCCGGAGTTACTGGAAACACGGGAGAAGAAGATATTGTCGTCGACGCTATCGATGCTGCAGTCCCAACGACTGGACGAGACATTGAAGCAAAAGAGTTTATTGTGGGGCCAGAACAAGTTCTGGGACTGGACCAGGCTGTGCTACAAAGCATTGACCGTTGTCGTAAGTAATAATTCTAAATTTCATTTCAAGTTAATTTTATGTTACAATCATATCTTATATTTGCTGAGATATTATAATGATTTAATGTACTAGAGTCATTAACACTTTTGTTGTTAGTTGGTTCTTTGTGTTTCTGCTCTACCCTTGGTTGATATTGTTTCTAGTATTATATAAAGTGTGATGAATTTAATATGGGTATCATCCATATTTTTATAAATTTGATAGAAAAAGAGAGGTTCATTTGGCATTGAATATTAATAATTGATAGCATTAATTGTTTATTTGTGTTAATATTTTCATATCTGAAATGTTTTCAGCTTCAGATGATTTAAAGCGGAAAATGTATGGCTGCATCCTTGTTGTTGGAGGTGGGATGAAGTTCACTGGTATTGGTACCTGGCTGCAAAATCGTATCTCCCTTCAAATACCATATATGTACAGGGCAGGTAACACACTTCTTTTGGCATTTATTTCTTCTATAGTAGTTTAAGAAGAATATTCTCTCTCCTAATGGTGCAGTTTTTAAATATTTTTTGCAAATCAGTTGATTTCTTGACACTTTACAAAAGTGAAGTTGCCTTATCCTAAGAATTATTAATGATTGGTCAAGTAATATTTTCATTACTGTATTATGGCATATTATTTAACTTTTCTTAATAGTATATTCTTAGGTCTTTTACTAAAATTAATTTTTACTGGAGCGTTTTACTCTGTTATTTTTATAATCTGAACTTCAAAAAATACACATAAGATCTTACTCCCTCAAAAGTTTGGTTCTACGGCAGGATGCTGAAGCTGTTTATTATCTAGAGTAATTGAATTTTCGTCAACCAAAGTGTGTTATCAGTAATTGTCTCTTGTTGATAATATTGTTGTGCAAATAGATTTGTTGTGATAAATGATGTTTTATTAAATTTCTTGATGGTTATATGTGGCAAGTAAAGCAATTAGCACACCTACTCCAACATTTCACTGGTACTTTTCAGAACAACTGGACATTATTATTAACCCCAAAGATATGGACCCCCAGATAACCACTTGGAAAGGAGCTGCCATAATGTCTTGCCTAGAGTCTGCTCAGGAACTTTGGCTGTACCCATTGGAATGGGAGAAGACAGGTGTGAAATTGCTGAGGGAGCGAGCACCTTTCATGTGGTGACTTCAAAACGTTATTATAGAATGAAAACCATTTGATGGCCACTCGCTTCAATCTGTAATGTAAAAAGTGTTTTCCATTTTTTTTATCTGAACAATGACATTAAAGGTTATTGCATAAAACATTTTTATATAACCTTTAAAAATTAGGTAATAAAGTACTTTGAAAGTAATGTAACTGCTTTTCATATTCTTTACACATATTTATGTGCAACTGACTTTGACTTAATTCGCCTTTTTTTTGTTTTTGTTGTAAGGTTTAATTGATTTGAGCATGAACTGTGGTTGTTATGGTATTCAGTCCTAAAACTGGTCTGATGCATCCATCCATGGTAACCTATTCTGCTCAAGCCTTTTCATTTCTACAGAACTACCACAGCCTCCCTAATCTGCTTAGCGTATTCCAACGTTGATCTAATCTATCCATTCTCATGGTCAACGTCCTCCTAATTGTTCTCTCTTCCCCTGTTTCTGAACTGTTTGCACAGTTAATTTGAAAGACCCAAATCTACAGATGAGAAACAGAACGTTTGGATTTAGAGCCTGGGTGAAACCAAATAAGTCTAATAATCTGCAGAAATAGTTCTTGGGGTTTCCACTCGGGTACAGCTGCAATTAACACGCATCATTCCGATAATCATGTGCTCTGGCGAAGTGTGCACAGGAGATGTGACAGAGCATGTGGTCATCAAAATGTCGTGTCTTAATTGTAAACATATCCGAGTGGAAACTCAAGAACTATTTCTGCAGAAACTACACCAGGAAAATCTTCATTCACTAAGTAAAGAGTCTGTTTGGGTACTTCATTTCAGTAGCACTGTTACATTATTGAATGATTGACAAATAAAACTAAAGATTTTTATCTTGAGTAGGAGCTTGAATTTTGGCTTAATGAACTTGTCAATTTTTATAATGTGTAATGACAATGCACTTTACATGGGTCACCAAATACGCTGATACATAAAATAGAAGAGGAACAAACTATGTATGAATATGACACCAGGATATCTGATTTTTAAGAAAAATATATGAATGTAATCATTATGTATGTTTATTTTTTACCATGGTTATTTACAGTGAAATTTACATTTCATTATATGCAGAACATATAAACTTGAAAAATGGAACATCTTTGGCATAAACTAAAGAACACACACAACTTTGTTCTTGCACGTCATTGGTTCAAGCACCTAGGAAATATATAAATATAGTTGCTATAAAATTCATTTGAAAACAACGAAATAGAAACAATTACTTATAAAACATAATTTGTTTAAAAATTAATAATTTTGTTTAAATATCATTACTTTTCAAAATAACTTACATCATGCACGACACATTCTACTTTATATAATTTGACATTTTTAGAGAGAATTCATGCAGACAATCATTACATACACATCAAACAGGATTACACATTGGACTTCTAAACCTACATTTCTAGTCGTAACATTACCGTTGATTAGCTGTATCATTCAGCATATGGAAAAAAATATTGGAAAACAATTTTTTGATTCAAGATGAGGTAAATAACTGATTTCTTTCATGCAGTCCTATTTCAATAACCTGATGGCTATGTGTGCAACAATTTATAATTAATAATATTATAATTATTTTACAAAATGTACTTTGCATTTTTCTTTTAGCGCAGCATCTTGTACCTGCGATAGTTCGATCAAAATAGTCCCGATACAGATACATCTGCTCTCACTTCAACAGTTACAAGCTAAGCAATCAATCATTACACATAGCACACAGAATTGCAAACGTTATACAGTTGGAATCAATAACATCATTAAGTTTAAAAAAACCTTCTTCATTATAACAGAACATCATTAAAATATATAATTTTTGAACAATAATGTGATCTTTGGAACAAATAAAGATATAAATTAAATATTTACATTTTTTTCTGCAGACTAACCTTTTGCTTTGGTAAAACTAAAAACTAATTTTATTTAATAGCTGTTAAATAAAAACAGTATTTTTGTAATCGTGAATATTCTAGTAATTCCACGTTTGTGTCCAATCAACACGAGATCTTGTCTTCAGAATACATACTTCAGAGGTTCTTATTTTTACTAGGGAAGTGAGAGCAATAGCTACAACATATTTGGGAAAATGCTTCGAAGTCCACTCATGCTCGAGTACTTTTGCTCACAACATCAGTGGCGACATCTTCTGTAGCTGCTTCATGGTAATAGATTAGCAACAAAACAAAAAACAAAAATGGTCCTCACAGCCAAATGAACTAGATTTCACACCTGAAACAAAAAGTGAAGTCATGTGTAAAGTAACTGACGTATTAAGATGTGATGAATAAAAACTATATTTTTCAATATGAAGCCACTTACTAGTATGCACAACAATTTAGTTTTCTGTTATACTGAAAATTGCTACACTATTATGGTATTTAAATTCATAACTGGTATGTGCATTTTAAACTAGGACAACATGTATTAAAAATATTGTTTCGATTGAGTGAGCCCTCAGCTTTTTAATTTGTTAACTACTGTTTTTCTGATACTACAAGTGAAACAAGTTTTTACCAATATGTGGTGATACGTACAATATCCAAGCTGTTGGAAGCTCAAATGTAGAAGTAGTTCTCGTAATCAGCGTATGAAGAACTTGTACCATGGGAGGTGGGAGAGTCCAGAGACAAGGAACTCAGCTGCATCTGCAGGGCTTGTCGGGAAGAGCAGGGCGTAGATGGTAACTCTGGAGTCCACGGAGCCTGGATCGGCAAAGAAATTTGGCATAAGAGTTAATATGCCTACCAAGGAATAGATGAGCTACTAAATGTTAAGAAAGAATTTGGTAAGAAATTTAAAAATGGTTATTCCTTTAACATTACAACAGAATAAATAATGAGTGTCAGTTGTGACATTTATTTGTCTACAAGCGAGTACTGTTTTATAACTCAAATCATGGCTTTAATTGTAAATGTATAAAAGTGTGTAAAAAACCAAACTTGTTAAATATTAGAAGCAAATATTATTTTTGGTGAAGCAGTTAATTCTCATACAATACATACCACTTTGCCAATGACCTTCCTGCGGGGCCTGAAGTCTAGGTTCCTGCGCACAAGGAAGTGGAAGTCGTTCGGTGTGGTCCAACACTGCTGCACCCTGAGAGGACAGTCATCTGGATGCAGCTTGCGGTGGTACTCTTGGGCGTGGGACACCTCATACAGGGAAAAATGTTCCACACGTTCTTGACTGTTGCAGCAGTTCAACAGCATCTGGAGCAGTTCGTCGACTGTTGTCCGTTCTGACACCAACAGGCTCTTGTACTGTGACTGCACATGCAAGATGAAATAAAATTAAAAACGTGTCACAAACACACTACATTGATTCTAAGGGTAATTATTTTAATTACATGGTAAATTTACACTTTTATTTGCTTTTTTCTCTTTTCTTTTATATTGTCACACCAACAACTAGGAATTTACTTTTCTGTTGTTCACATTATTGTGTTCACCTAAATTGTGATTTGATAACTATATATACTTATATTGGTTTAAGAAATTTCTCAGACAAGTGAAATAACTAGTATATTAGAGCTAGTAGTTTATTGTTTTCAGTGTATAGTGATGTTGAACCTATCACTTGATCTGGAAAACTTACCCCAGGCATTAAAGCGCTGTCATATATTTTCACCAGACCACCTCGCCTCGTCTGCAAGGAGAACCTGGAGCAGAAAGAGAAACAGCTATGAGTATTGCAGCCAATTGTTTGATGTTGTGGATTGTTTCTGTCTAGGGTTTGAACTATGTATGGTTATTTTACGTTATATCACACCCATTATTGCTGTTTTTTAATTCAACATGTATTGTAAGGAGGAGCACAGCTCACCTGGAGTCTCCACGAGGGTGGCACGATTGCAGAGCAGCAGGTCTGGCTTCTTCATCCAGGACCAGAACAGTTCTCACTCCTGTGATACAGAAAAAAAATCACAATTATAGTCTTCTATTATATAAAAAGGTCATGTGAAAAGGAGGGAACATTGTGGTTTTAATCCACTTTCATGAACTTCCGCGAATGTTAAACCTTTTTATTGCCAGAACCAATCAAGAATACAGCTGAATGCACGAAATTGAAAATATAATCACCAAGAAATAGTCGATGTTGGAACTTTCGGAAATATATATGGTTCACTGTTTTTCCCATTTCTTGGAGAGCAGTAAATACGAATTTCATGTATTTTCTAGTCTTCTCTTCAGTGTTACCTAACAGACGAGTAAACCCCAAGCTACTTTGATCGAATTCCCTGATATTAAAAACTGTCAATCTCAAAGAGGTACGTTGAATGGAGTGACGTTGGCATTGTCGCCGTGGTAATGGCCTTCACGGTAAGGAGATAAGGATCGGGAGGCAACGGATTAAGACAGGATGTAAATAGGGAGCACCAGGCAAGCTTCCAGACCCGCCTATCTCCACATGAGGACCCACTTCAGTTCTCGGAAAAGCTCTTTAAGACGCGTCACGTCTCTTGATTTTACGCCGTGTGCTGGCCTTCAGGGCGGGCCAAGGTCGGGTTAACTTATCTTCCTTTACAAACTGCAACGTCCGGACAAGCATCTGCTAATTTGCTCTGCCGCAGAAACGAGGTGAGGAAATAACGAACACGACGTGTCCCACCCAGAAGGACTCCAACCGCGGACCCGGAAACGTTTTTTTGAACAAACGTACCAGAACTTGGAGTAAAAACAAATTTTAATCCTTCCTACACCCCACATCTCGTCATTACTGTTTACAAGGTCATCCAAATCTTTTAAAATGTGAATTATCCATTTCCTTCTCGATAAAAGACTCCAGAACCCTCTAACAGCAAAATTTGAGAAGTTTGCAAAATACTTTGGTCTAATTGTAGCAACCCAATAAATGAACCCAAAAGGTCACTAAATACCCGAATCATAGATTTTATGTCCAATGTCAAACTTTCCATTGACAGTCCGTTATCTCAAAACATATTATCAATTAATTTGATTGGATAAATGCAAAAAATTTACACGTTGACAACATGTATTATTTCAGAACACCGCTGCAATTAACGTACATACTCTTTGAAACTCGATATCTATGATCTATTATTGTTACTGTAACTTCTCTGCTAATATATGCCTTTGTTTTTGAGTCGTCGTAGTGGTGTGACTTTCTTGGAGCTCTTGCGATTTTGCAGCGCCTGACTAAAGCAACGAGGATGGCAGAAACGTTGTGTGGTATTTATTTTTCTTTCTTAGTTGCCTACTTCTAATCTATTAATAATTATTCAGTACGGTCAGTCCATAAGATGTATTACAGGGAAAAAAAGTAATTGGTTGCGTGACGGTATTTGAAAAAATATTCTATTCATGCATTTCTATATGTTTTAATGATTCAAAATCATTATTTTTTAATATTCACGGTATCTGGTTAAAAAAGGCGTCTATTTTTGTTACAGACTACATGTTTATAGCGTTTTCTGGTATCTATGATTTTATTAATTACTTAGGGCTGGGTTGTCCTGTCATTTTAAAATAAACTGCATTGTATTGAGTATATTCTTCGTTAAAAATCCATCCTATACAGTACCTAATATTTTTCATGTATTCTAAGTAACACAAAATTATCGGTTGCAAATGAAGAAAATTCAATTTTCGTATAACTCTTTCAATAATGGCCATTTTTTGTGCTTTTAAGGTTGCAGTTACTTCATGAAAATTTCATTGGTAACTAGCATATCTTTAGATCATATATCCATGTAAAATTTGAATTTTTGAATTTTCTGCAAAGTTGCAGACTAATGAAGAAAATATTGCAAACACAAAAATAGCCACAATTTTTAATCTGATAAATGAAAAATTTTTAAACGATTGTTTTGAACTACACAAGGAATGAACCGTAGATGAATGAGATGATTTCTGCTGTGGCATGGATTGGCCCGTGTGTAATATTTTTTCAGTTTATGAAACACTTCCTACAAGTCAGGCTTCAACTGGCAAAGCTCCTACATAAATATGGATTATAAACACATATTTTCTGTAGTTACGCTTAATAATGCATTACTGACAGGCACATAAAAGAAATTGATGAAATAAATATTTGTTTTTTAAAAGTGAAGGAACAATTATGTTGGAAAAAAATGAGGGCGTGTACGTGGAGTGGTCAGCGTTATCCCGTTTTCGCATCTCGACAAGGGCAAAGATATTTATGTTCGTCATGGTTTTAAGGAACATCGCGAATAAGACTAAGAATAATCGCTACGTTGAGCGCGCGCTAATCTAAAAAATTCGCAGTGTGTAATGGAAGATGAGTCTGGGCCGTGAGCTCCAAAGAGTTTCAACCATTAGCGAGTAAAGTAATTGGTTACATGAATCCTTATATTGAAAACGTTTCCAACGTATGTGTTATATTATAACATTAAAAAATGTATTCTTTTTGTAAATTGGGACCGTTCGGTTAAGGATACAGTCATAAATAATAAATTTTTGATAAAAAAATTCAGCTGAACGATGAAATTTGTTGAGTAATATTAATGGTCATGAAGCGACTCACCTGCTTTTCTCACGGTGACTTCCATGGTGAGGTAGAAGAGGTTGGGATCGCGATGTCGCATTCGATACTTGTTGAGAAGCGAAGTCACCACTTCACGACACGTCGTCTGGAAGGTGATGCTCAGAGTCTTGTATTCGATGTCGGGACGCAGACATCGCGCGTACACCTTGATGGTCGTCTGAAACCAGGAAACGAAACCGCATTTACACTCTTTGTCCTGCTCACAAAAAAAGGAAACTACATCATCGTCTAATTAAATCATTCTTTAGGATTTAATAACGGATCTATATTATACAAAATCGAGATAAAAGCTATAAAAACACTTATGTGTTCACTTTCCGTCCGCTCAAGTAGAATGGACATAACAATTTTGTTTTTTTAAAAAAAACTTGGTCTGAATATTCTTTTATACTGTTGAAGAATGCAATTGCTACCACGATCTGAAATAAAAACAGTTTTCACCCCTATTAAATGAAATGGGAAAAGCAAATAAAACTTACTTTATCTGTACGAGAATAAATGTTAAACAAACAGTTCTTTTTGCGTATTTAGTCAACTTTGTTGACTTTTATCTGTTAGATATTACGAGATTTAAAACATCCCTGATTATTCGTAGAATTTGTTAAGTTTTTCTCTTGAAGATAAAGTGTTTTATCACATTTCTTTCAGCATTCCTCGATTTCTGGTGTATATTTCGTGTTTTTACATATTTCATTAGATAATCACCGATACTATCTAGCCTTTGGTCGAATTTTTGAGTTTTAACTAATTTCTCAGTATTCGTCGCTTGATTGAGTTTCAACTATTCCTTGAATATGTCGATTTTATTGGGTTATTCTGAGTTATAAGATGTTTCCTCGGGTATACGTTTCCGGTTTAAAACTGTTAAAAAATATCGTAATTTGGTGAGTCACACAAGAAGTGTTTGTTAAACGAGAGAATTTTTTTCTCTGATATTGGACACTTTTTTATTTCATGTTTGCGGAAATGTTACCATCAGTTGCCTTGCTATGCGTCCCACACTGCGGCGATGTCGTTAGGATAGTCTGCACTCAAGGGGATCTATAGGTATTTAGAAATTACGTTCTAAACTGGAGATTTTCCACAACAATCATTTAATGGGCGTAAAAACAACATTTAATTTATGTAACATAGATTTTTAAATTGGGTTTCATTTTTAAGAGTAAGAATGGGAGTATTAGTGGATTTTTTCTTTCTACTGTGTTTCACTGTAGTTAAATACAACACAAACGTTATAAAGATACATAAATGACCACCTTTACAGAGTTTTATTGAACTACGAGGTTTCGTTCTTAAACTTGGGGCTTCATCGGGTACAAACGCGATTTAGAGACGAATATTGTACAAGAAACTAGGGAATTAAAGTGGGAATACTACGGTAAAACATAAACTACTCAAGTTTCCAGTTTTGAATTATTTTTGTTGAAATATAAAATAATACAAAATTACAATTTTGAAATAATTATATCACGGTTGTAACTAACAATGGATGCAGCCAATGATTATTTCGACAGCTTTTTTTATAAAAACGTACATTGATCATGTAAGTTGATTATCATATATTTATAATCTGTCCGATATAAAGATGAATGGAAATCGGAGCCGACGATATTTAACTATTTACTGAGTGAGGGAGGAAACTCAGCAACTAGACTAAACCCTTCCTGTTCCCCCCAAGAAATGCATTCAAAGTACGGCGAAAGGATTCTATATTTGGAGGAGGATTCTGCAGCTGCCACATCTGCATTGTCTAACATTCGCTTTCCCGCTTTCCTTTAAAAGAAACAAAGCCGAGTTAATTCAGGTATATTTGTACGCGGAAATTGGGTTCTCTTAAACTATTTCCGGCTGAAGCAATTGATCTGGAGCGTTCGTTATCAGCTTTAAGCAGCGCACCTGGACATCCCCGTTACATCCCGAGGATATTTAATACCGGGTGCGACATCCGGCATTTTGTTGTATCGCAAAGCTATTCAGCGCTTCTTCGGCTCAGGCCCCTTTAACGGACTCCTCGGCCATAAAGGAGTAAAATAGATCTTCAGTAATCTGACATCTAATACCATAATATAAATAAATAAATGACATTTTCTTACAAAAAATATTTTTAATTCACATGGACTTTTCATTCTTATCAGGGACCTCTTCGGGTGCAACAACTTTAGTCTTTGGATCACAAAATTATAGTAAAGAAAAATCTTCTGACATTTATTATAAATATATAAAGGCCTCGAATAGGAAATTATTTGTAAATGGATATTTTTGTAAAAGAATAGCATCAATAGCTTTCTCCGCAAGGCAATTAATTTATTTATGATATTCCTTAAACTCGCGTTAAGTAACATTACAAAATATTTAATTGTATTTTTTTTCTAACAAATAGTTATGACACCAACTTTTTTAAATATACCATATAATTTTATATTCGGATTAATTTAATATTATTAAGACTCGACTGCACCACCTTCTTTTCTTAGCAACATAGATCTTTATCGGACTGAAACAAAAGAATAAATAAATTCTTCAAGGTTATAAAAATTAATATGAACAGTTTTTAAATTATGCATTATAACCACATTATCAGTTTCTATTAACAATTTTTATTTCCTATACTATATTTTGAAATCATTGAGCTTCGGCTCATAATTTACCCATATTCATCTACTTACAAAGTTGTAATGTTTAACATATTATATGCATATAGAGCTTTTGTAATATTTTTAATAGACTATTGTGAATATTTTGAAAATATTTTAGTAACACGACTTTGTGTTCCTTCAATTTGGAACTTCGTCTGGTATATAATAAATTTTAAATCTAAAAATACAAAAAAGACAATAAATTACTATACTATATATAATACAATTGGAAGATAATTAATTAACCAAGACATTAAATCAGAATAAATTTAAAAGATGCTTCTTAGGTGGAGCTTCTATCTCACCTCATTGCATCGGTTCCAATAGGAGACGTGTTTATCCCGTAGAAATAATCGAGTACATATCTAAGGTCCGGAATGCACTTCGATTCTATCTCTTCTCACATTCGAAAATCGTTAGATTTCAATCAAATTCAGAACTTCATTTTAATTTTGCTCCAGTAATCAATCACGAATCTATCAGCGGTTGACACAATGCGTAACCAGCGGTGTATTAGTCTTCACATCTCAATAATTTGGCAACAGAGCGATTATGTGACATTGAAATAGTATTTTTTTTTAAAAAGATCGATAAGAGAATTACGCAAAGTCTACGTTTAGAAGTCAGTAATTTTAGTAGCATGACATGGGAAAGTAAGACTGCCACAAATCTTTTAAATACAGAGCAATAATATTTTTTTGCCTTTTATCCAGATTTTTTTTTGGTTGAAAGGGTGCATGACAAATTATAAATCAAATCTTAGTAGAAAGTTCAGCGTCTACCATACTGTTTGTCATTGCTTGAACCCCTTCTTTTTGTAAAGCTGCTTGTATTGATCTTAAAGTGTTGCTTCTAAGATGTGGGCAACGTGATTGAGTTTGAAGTTGGGAGCTTTATTCTTTGAAATGTGTAATAATTTGAGGAGGAGAGGCACAAGCTTGAGCACAGGCCTACCTGATGCTTGTGGGGTCTATTTATTCCGCCCCCGAGGGGTGGTCCAGCTGGCAGCACCTGACGCCGCACGAGCTGCTTACATCTGGCAGCAGGAAGTGAGGAATATCTCCTTACCGCAGCTGCTTCCTCGGGCACGTGTGCCTCACATGCAGCACAAATGCTCCTCTGGTGATCTCTTTCACAGATCTACAGTTCGACTTACAAGTGTCTGATTGCTGAGTATGTTTCGTCAACCAAGAAAACGTTCGAGACCGAGCGAACAAAGAGTTAACATTCAGAAAAGTCGCTGCACTCCTCACTCAAATATCTAGATCCAAAATGTAGTACTCGACGACTGAATAGTTTTTGACTCAATATTTAAATCTCAACCAAAAAATAAAACGTAATAATTGCTATTGTGCGGTGGAGTAGCGTAGGTCACGAGGTTTGGAACTCTTGGAATATACAATTATTTGTTGTATCCATCTAAGTTGTAGTTTCATTATTGGTTACTGGACGTACATGTGCATATAGTGGTGGTCAGGTTGTGCTGAAGATGAACGACTCATTGTCGGCCGCCATGAATTGGTTATTCCGACTCCGAGCCGAGTCCGAGAGACAGATGGACCATCGTCGCGCATCTCAATGGCTTGGGCGTCGTCTTATGCGTGTTCGTATGCGACATCTCGCATCTCCAAGGACGAGGGACACGGGATCGGCAAGTCCTTGTCTGCCTACAACAGCGGGAGTTGTTCTGGCAATAATAAAAGTATTTTTCAGAATTTAACCCAATTTTGCATCTGAATAAAGAGACGGAGAGGTTACTCGAACAACTGGATAAGAGGAGAAATGTCGAATCGACAAGAGTACATTGAGGGTTTAATTAGATTCTAATGACAAGAACGGAGGCGGTAATGCGTAGGAAAACATTTGATTTTGACATTTGCTGTTGACAAAAATTATCAAACTTTATCATGAGATCAGTTGTATAGCTTTTTACTGGGACAGATATGACGTCACTGATGGATGATGGATGTGAGCCCTTCTCGTCGGAAAGGGAGGGGGGCACCCTGTGGGTTTGGCGTGGATCGATAATGCGTGGTATCAGAAATTGGTCATGTTCGTGGTTGATGATTCGCCTTCTAACTAAGATGTTTCTCAATTTAAAGCAGCCCTTTCGCAATTGACTAACCGTTTAAGAAAAGTGTCGTGCCTATTATTATTTTTTCATGATTCCTTTTCAGACGTAAACTCTAAACGGAGATAGTACAGTGTGGATCGCGTCTACTAAGAGGCGCCACGTTTGCTTTTGCTTGATGTTACCGTCAGTTTGCTGCTCACATGTCAAACGCCGTAACAGGAGTTCAGGAAGACGTGTTAGTTATTTTTTTCGGTATCCAGTGCCTAATTATGGTACTTTATGCGTACCATCGCATACTCTTTTCCTTTCTAAGCGCTTTGATACGATTTCTTAAAAAAATAAGAGTTTCCAACATTTACATTAACATGATCTGGCCTCAGTTTAGAAAACCCCCGAAACAGGGTGGCGCCAAGCTCAGGTTCCTTGATGTCGCCGCCAGGTCTGGTGCGCACGTGTCGCAGGCCAGAGGTCGCTGCTGATTAGCTTCGTTACGGCCATTTACGAGTCGCGACCTCGTGGGCCATAATGACCGGAAGCGGCGCCATTACGCAAAGCGCCGATAGCTGCTGGACCCGTGTGAAAGCGCCGCCTGGCCACGCCGATAAATACCCACTTAATTGCTAACGAACAGCCCTGACTGGAAGAGGCTCAACTCCCAAGACGACAATGCTCTACTTCCACGTGGTCCCTTGATGTCGCCGCCCTTTTCATTCAGATTTCTTTTCAAGCAGATAGCTTTTGTTCTTACCACATTTTACTATGATTATAAAAACTCGGTTGTCATCACCGTTCTCGACTCCATATTATCAATAATCAGTTCATTCACTTCAACATTGACTGCAATCAAAGTAATTGATCACGCCTGATAAGCTGGGAGGGGTATGTATGGGCATATTGGACTACTCAATAATTTTGTGCCGTGTGACTGAGGGTGGGCCCATAGAATATTTATAACATTATAAAAAGAGCTTTGAGAAATTGTCTTTCACATAGAGAATTTCGTTACATTGCTCTTGGCTACTTTTACCGATTTTTTAAAAAATGTTTCTTATCTAATCGGAAGCTATATTGCAAATTTCCTGCAATTATAGTTGGTGGCGCCCCTGTTGTCGGTTTTCCAAAGTAACTTGCTGAAATCACGTATATAAAATGCTTTGAGAGTTTGCCTTTCAAACACTGTACGGTTTACTATGTTATGCCTATAAAGATTATCGCAAATCTGTCTTGGACTTTATAATTACGCCATATTACCGTTTTAGTTTCACTGACTTAACTCTTGTTTGAAAGAAGTAACATACGGCGCGATTGTAAAGGAATAGAATCAGTGGACGAGGAGAAGAAATCACGCGTCCTGATGAGCGTCAGACAGGGAAGTGGAGAATAGCGAATTCTCCAGAGGGAAAGAGTCACGCGCCAAACGTCACTGGAATGCAGTCGAGTAGAAGAAGTCTGCTTCTTCCTGTCTAAAAAGCCAACGGTTGGCTGCTTCCAAAAAAAGGACCATTCAGTGCCCACCCATTCGCGCCTCTGCTTCCTGTAAGGTCAACAAGCAATCTGGGTTTATCAAACTCATACAGGGAGATATCAGTTGTGAAAGGGCGATAATTTGTGTGGTTCGAATGAATTACACGTCATTGGAATAGTGTGATGTGATCAAATATTTAGAAGTGAATTATTGGGAGGAATGTAGCAATAAGTAATGAGAGTGGTCAAGGTGTTTCTCTTTCATGTGTTGAAGGATCTGCTCGTCCTTGGACTACCACACTTTTCAGGGCTGATTACGAAGGCTTATTTATGATGCAGAGGGCCGACACGCGGCCAACACGGACAATGGTGGCTTCGACACGCCGTTATTACGCCACTTACATAAATCTCTACCTCCAGCAGCTGACGCGTATGCAAATGGACGTCTTGTATTCGTGAATGAGCTGCTGGGTCATTGAAATGCAATGGCCGGCGACGATCCTGACTGCCTTCGTATAAACAAACAGGCAGACACTCACGATCAGCCACTCACTACTTTGCTCGGGTACAGCCAATCAATTATCGTTTTTCAGGATATTTATTTAATTCCGTCAATCTTGCCACGATAATCAAATCATCCAAATATTTCTCTTATAGTCGTTCATTTGGCCACCAATATAACACTATACGAAATTTAGCACCCTGTCAATTTATTAAAACCGGATAACACGCGTCGAGTTTCAATTATGGATTATGGTTCTCTGTATAAGCAACGGTAATAAATAAAAAATCCACCATTTCCTCAAAAGAAAAAAATAATAATCGTCTAATGATTTTAATTATTCGAAACTCAAATATACAAAATTCAAAATATGGGCATTGCCTTAGCCGCTCACCAATTCTCACTTCATTTATCCCGCCAGGCTTTGCGATCGACAAATGATAATGATTGGAAAATCTTACCTATGGATTTTATCTCCTTCTAATATTTCCTCGGGTGTGTGGTAAAAGTTGCGTTTTAAGTATGCCGTGCGTCCGTAAATATAATTATGTTTAAAAGTAGTTCTAAATTAAACGGAATAACGTACTTAAAAAATCTTTACTTTTGAATATCATGACACTTCCATGTGCTTGTATGTTTCAGCATATAGTTGATCAATTATGATAGTAGCACTCGGTAAACAATAGACGGTATATTGGAGAATTTAATATGGCGCATTTCCCAATAACCTGGGCGTTTCAATTCTCGGTGACGTCAAAGACATTGTTGACACCTTTACATATATTTCTTTTACTACAATTCTGTTCACGTTTGTGTTCCGGGTTTCTCACTCCCCTCAGGTTTTCTCTTATATGCTCACGCATTTAAATCTGTACAAATATACATTCATCATTCTTATTATGATGAGGGAAGAACAACGTTCTGTAGTAATTTTATAATTAATTTTTCTCGAGAAATAGGCTCTCAAATACCACTAAGGAGGTTTAAAAATACTTACGACGAAAATTATTTACTGTATAATGAATTATAAAGAATAATATTGCTTTCACTTCAAACTAATATTAGATAATATCAACATATTTCTGGAAATGAAGTTCAAGATAATGTCGTCACAAGTTTATTATCCTTATATATTATAATTGACAGAATTTGGTCTGAGTTGGAATTTATTTTAAAACCTTTTTTCCGTACAAGTGTTGTTGAAGGCAATCGAAAAAAATTTTAATTTAATAATTTGTATTTATCAATGTTGTTCAAAAAATGTTTAAAAGTTGGACTATTTTACTGTTTAAAGACATGAAAACTTACTGTGAAAATGTTATGGATATCTTGTACAAGTTTTGATTTTCTGGTCTAAGGTGTATAAAGTCTCTGTGGCTCAGCTATTTCAAACAATGCAACACTCGCGAAGAGAAAAAGATAAAAAGGATTTCTAGTAGACCAGAAAATAAGTCTTTAAACGATTAACTAGAGACCGTCTGTAGTAAATATTGTTTCATAATCGGGTCACACGTCTTCAGCGTTCCCCTGTTCCTTTCAATGGCAAGTGAACGGCAAGCGGCAACAACGTATACGACATTGTATGCAAATAAACGTCATATAAATCAAAGGAGCAATTTATTAAACATACTGACTCCTCTTGCCAGCTTACCAAGGATAACCTTACCTTTTACAATCCACGCCGCCTCTAACTTCAAATCTAGCTTCTGGATACTTTCATTTGCATTCAGTTGCTATTACTTATAAATATACGAGAAAAAATTTTTTTCTTTAAATTGGAAGAACTAGAACAAATACGATTGTTTTAAATTTTTTTGGCAAAATGTCATAATCTGTATTTTATTGAATACGCAATGCCTTACTTCTAGCAATATATGCGATTGTGGCAGAGAGAACAAGGGAGCTGCTGATAGTTGGAGAGAAACGAGAGCCGATGAATAATTTGTTTTGCGAATGTTTGTTTCTGCTACAAGGTTTTTATGCAGGGGAAGATCGGAGCACGTGGCGGTTCCGCGACAGTAGCCATATTGGCCGAGGCAAATCTGTCGGACAGTTAATTGCAAATGCGCTGGCTGTTTCCGCCGTTGACTTCGCTTTGCATACAATGCTGCCTGCCTCTACCACCTGTGTGTAACACATTCCACTCTGCTGGACTCCTTGCTGTTCCTGCCCCAAACCGCAGCGTATCGTGTCTCAAAATACTGCTAGAGGAGAAATATATGAATCCAGGAGATTCTCACTCCTTGACGAGGCACTTCAGTTCGGAAATTATTTTCATAGTGATATTTGGAAGACTATATAGATATCATGGATAGAATTGTAATAAACTTCGCTTATCACTTTTGAGCTATGTCCCGCGATATTTATTGGAACTGGTTCGAACTGTTTCTCCTAAAATTTTAACACACTTGATACGAAAAGGATAGTGTGAGAATATGTCGTTTTTTTTGTTTGTTTGGGAGAGCTGCCCTGTATATTCTTGCTCCACCACGCTTTCAGTCTCATGTTAAGATTGGTAGTGGGCGGAACTCGAGGTTAAAGATGTACTCGTCTGGTTAAATATATATATATTTGAAGTGGTCATTGGGGCCTCCGTCTCGCTGTCACATTCACCGACCCGTATGGAGGGTTGTTCAAATTTATGAAATACGGTTACGAAGAAAGTGATTACATTTTTTACTTCGCGATTAAAAAATTAGAACATCAATGGAACATCAATGGAACGTAGAAAAAACTGACAAAACACCACGAAATAAAAACAAAAAATAAAGAAAACTTTAATACATCACCAAATAAACTCCGTAAAATGAATGTATTTTAAGGGTGGTGAAGGTTCTCCAATAAAATCATTCATTTCGGTGCCTACGCTAGTTTCAATGACAATGATTTTAATGGCCCTGTACAGTGCACAGTACAAAGAAGACTTACTACTGTAGCCTCTCTGGAAAACCGACAGCAAACCTCATAGTCTTTGTGTCTACTTTATTAGCATTCCAGGAAATAAAAAAAGACTTTTTGAAATTAAATAAATAACTGTTTAAAGTTTTTAATTAAAAAGTACATGTGCAGCCTAAGATGGTATATTGTCAACAAAATATGGTAAATGAAGGAGGGTATGAAGTAAAGAAATGAGCTGATGTTTGAGCTATGGAGAAATATTAATAATTACTCTTGCAAATGCTGTATAATAATGAGCCAGACTTTTAAAAAATGTTATGTAGAAACACGTCGATACAAAAAATACGTAAGATGATACATTAAATTTTCAATTTTTATCACTAGTCTTTTGTGACGAACGAGGGTCGCACGTGTGACCTGCGGCTTTGACCTCGAAAGTAAACGTCTCGTGACGGAAGCCCAACAATTTTTCTGGATAGAAGTACTAATTAAGAGGAGCAGCAGCAAGCTGTCGGTACTTAATTGTCCCGTGTTTTGACCCTACGAAAGAAAGAAAGAAAGAGTCGCCCAAGGACGTTGTTACGGCAGGCAGGTCCGGTAACTGACGTGAATAAGGCACGAGCCGTTCGTTTCACAACTGGAGCATTGTCGTCATAAAGTACGGATATGTCTGCATACAAAGGAATTGGTTCTTCAAGGTTCCGATACATCATCAGGTCCCTTAAGAAACTCACAAGACATACTTGTTGAAATGGAACGGAGCATTGGGGTTGGCGATAGGGGAAGCTCTGGTTAATACGTCCGTTTGTTTTAAGATAAATAGCCTTCTCTGAAGTCCAGGCTATATAGAAGCGGGGAAGCACGAACTGTGACGTCATCTCATATTATTAGACCCGCGCACACTCACAAAAATTGATTCATTGTAAACCTTGTGACGTAGGGATGACGTGCTAAGGTACTACTGTTGCTTTTTCTCAACAGTGATATTTATTTTATTTACAATTATCTAGAATTATAATTAATTTACGTTGTAGTACTTTAGCCTTCAAACACCCAACGTATTTTCCTTTACGAGAACCCCATTACATTGGTAATTAACTGCTACTCCTCTGACCCTTCTGGCTGTTGTGATCCAAAAGAGATTTAACTTCTCCTAAAGGCCATAACAATGTCAATGGAATCTAATTTATTCTTTGACCATGAAAAGTTTCCTCGCTTAATACAAAATAATTTAAACGCTTTAAAATATATTTAATCTGTCTGTAAATATTTGTAACATCTATTTCACTATAATATAAATCTTAGCGGCACAGTATCGTCGATCGCGACCAACATTATTCTTTAGCGAAGAAGATTCTATCAGTGACATTTACAATACCGCACGAAAATAAATACGATATAAATGAAAATATTGTAATGGATTAATACGCCATGTCACAGCAAAGGAAAAAATATAAGGGTTTGTTATGTCAGTATTAGTTTTCGAGATGATGGTAATTTTTATGCATTAGCAACACCTCTAAACTTTTAAAAGTATGTCAAACACTGATTGGGCTACTTTGGTCCGGTGATTTATAGCGGGTGACAAACTTCGCAACGTCGAAAAATCTACGTCGTCTACTTCAGAAACTGGTAGTTACTGCGTCAGATGAGTCATTCGTCCTGTGGACAAAGTAATTTCTACGCTCACGCACTAATTTGATTCAATATACAGCTGTGGAAAGTGAAGTAACGCCGTTGCAGCTGCAGTTTGCGCACTCAACAATTCCCACTGACTAAAAACTTATCTGAACAATGACGAAAGTCAATATAAAGAGAATCAATAATGGAAAACTGTTAATCACTTTAAGTAACCGATTACGCTCACTGCACATGAAGAAAGGTTTTCCTAAGAAAATTTAAAGTGTAGTCGGCTTTAAATTAGAAGAGTGATGGCTGTTCTTACGAGGATTGTGACCTTGAATCAATCAATCACAACACTTGAAATAAAGTGAGGAACGAGCAGGGTTGCAGTTTTCATTGGGATGTACGTTTCAACAGCGGCTCCCTCCACACGGACACGCGACTAACAAAAATTAAATTCTTTTATATGTCTAATTTTGAGAAGACATAACTGTTCTCCGTTCCTAAATTGGCTCCGTAAAATTTTGGTGATCTTGAATCAGCGCAGAAAGAAAACTTCATCGCACGTGTTCAGTGAAGAAATGTTACAGGCGAAATGACTGAGGCACTGATTTCAAGCTTCTCCTGCTCAGTTTCCGTCCACGGCTAAGATGTGTGTTCTGTCATGTATGAAAGAAAGATTACACGTGACCCATTTATTATTTTCCTCAAACGGTTGACACGCGAGTACCGGAAGAAGTTGGCCACTCAAGTCCTTGTACCCAAAAAGCTGGGCATTGTGAAGTATCTCTCTGCAAACACTGGCGGTTACTGAAACGGATAAAATAAATTTCGGCAAATCAGTTTCCGGCCGGAAGTGTAGCCGATAAGAAACGCAAATGCGATGACATCTCAATGTCGTCTAGCGACACGTAGATTAGCTTTCCTCCAAAAATAAATTTGCATTTTGTCCGTCAGTAGATTAGACGGGAAACGTCGGTTCTTACACTAACTGAATAAATAAATTTATTATTAAATATTATTTTTCATGACGTGTCCAAGGACTTATTACGAAAATGTAACCTTGTTCATTATCTTATTTTATTTGGTTTTTTAATACAATGCCATTGTCAGACATTTTAAAGCATCACATTTCCCGATATCCTAATTAACCAATCTGCTGGAGGTTTGGAAAACCTACTCCACGTTAACAGTCTAAATAAAATGTGTTTACGTTTTTTCTCTCTAAAGGGCAAGTGCGTGAGTGCGACACACAGGAGCCTGACATTCCGTTACATTGCGACGTAAAGTAATTTAGAAACAGTAGCTTACGAGTGAGTCAGGGTCGCTGAATTGCACCATATAACAGTGCGAGAACGGGATAACGGTCTTGCCCAATTCTTACCACTTTTTTATTCCAGTATTTCTACTGGGAACAACCGTAGAGTGTCAGGAGTCTCTCTTGAGCATTGGTGCATAATAGATGCACTCGAGGAACCAGGGAGCCTTCAGTTTCTAACTCCCAATAACTCTGAATGAGCACCTATAATCTTCCGGATCTCCATAATGATTCTTATCTTTAATCAGGTACGAATTATCGAAAAAGAATGAACCCAGTTTGATTCCCGAAAGAATATTCATACATAGTTTTCTTCTGATTAGTGAAACAGTTTTCGTGATTGGGCTACATTGTTTTACACTCAGAAAACAGCTTCATATTTAATGATAGACAGAATTGTCTTCCTGAAGGATAAACAGCCAAAGAGGTAATGAGTATGTTAATGAAAATATATCAGAAACTCAAGCTCTCTGGTACTACTTTGTGAGAAAAAAGAATGTAATAGTACATTAATAATTATTGAATACAAATTACATTTAATATTTAATTAATAGTATTTGCTTTCGAAATTTTTAGTATAAATAAAAAATACACAACGTTTTGGGACCTCATTAACATAAACATTCCGAAGCAAAGAAGGAAAATTGTGGAAAATATTTATATCTCTATAATAAAAAATTATATTTGTAAATTCTTCGTAGAACTTTGAACGAGTGTAGCAATTTCAACAAATTTTGTCGACTTACGATCCGGAAACAAACGCTATTGAGGTAACGGCTACCACCCCTAGATGCCGGAGTGGACGAGGATAAAAATGGTAAAAACGGTTGATATAATAAAAAGTTTTCCAGGTTAATGGAATTGCTAGTCTTTCTCCTGAAGTCAGCTGTGTATAATTTCAACACCTTTCGCTATGAGAGAGCGCGCCCTAAGGGGTTGTAGGGTGGAGGGGTGTTATCTAAAAGTAACGCGAAAATAAGCAAAGTAGGTGATTAAATCGTGGTCAGTTTAATTGTGACATTCAATATGCCGGCTCTGTTGTAGTTTAGTCCCCAGGACTAGGTGCAAGGAGGTAGGGGAGGGGGAGGAGGCAAAGTTCCGCGTACAATCTTAAACTCGTTGAGTATTTTCAACCAAACTTATTACATATATTACGATCCAGTAATAAGCACAGTCTGGGTGAATTAGCATTATAAGGGGTGGGGCTACATTACAGTAATACATAATGATGGCACTTGGCCTTGATTCGTCATAACCGTGGAAGTGTGTTGAGGTGTTGCTGTCACTTGGACGCCTGCCTGCGCCGTGTGGAAGTTTTGCTTTGGTGGCCGCGAGGCCCGAGCCTGATGACTGACGGCTCAGGATTGTTCGCAAACAAACCCCGCCTCCTCCTGGACCGACAAAGTTTCCGCCCGCGCTATTTCGGAGTGTCTTTGTTGTTTGTGAGTAATTAACGTCGTCTCTGGAGCACAAGTTGCTCTTTGTGGGGCAGAACCAAACATCCTCACGACGTTCGGGGTTCGCAGCTTCCGGCGTCTGTGAATGGGCTTCCGCCGCGCCGTGGAGAAGGCATTCAGGAACCTCTCAAAATTATCCGTACTTTCTTTTACAGCGACCCTTGCTCCTACTTGATTTGCAGGGAGCCTGCGCAAATAAGATGATCAGCCTCACGTTTAACGGGACCTCAGGGTTTTTAATTATTATTCTATGTTAGAATCGAGAAACGTTGTTATCAGCTTTCGAGGCGTTCATCCTCTATTATTCATAAGATCCTCCTGAAGAAAGGAACGGAAGCGCCGCTGACCTGAAATTTGAAGAAGACAACGAGGGAAACCGATCTCTACAGGGTTCCAACGCCAGGCCTACTTAATACTTTGCCACCTCTTCGAACGTCATGTAACTTCTGTTCCCCAAAACATCTTTAAATTGAAAATCACTTCACTTCACTTTCCTTTACAAAATCACTGTAGTTTGCCCTTAAGAGAAAACTTACTTTCACTTTCTTTTAATCTCATTGGAGAAAACCTCATTTCTTTTTCTTATAATTTAGTAGAAACTTCGTCAGCTTCCAATCAACACTAATCATGCTGCTCCACGCAAATCTGCTTACTTTTCGAAACGTCGTGGCTTAAACTCCATTTAACCCGGGTGGAAACCCAAGATTTGTTTATTCAGAATACACACCGGGAAAACCTTCGATCTTTAATTACTTTTACTCTGTCTACAATATAGGTTAGCATGAGGCCAGTCTTAGGACTGATTTCCACAACAAAAACAACATTATTTTGCTCTCTCATGGATCCGCTCAGACTTCTCTACACGTTAATTTTAATTTCGCCCGTAGTCCCAGGACAACCCAAAGCAGCTACTGCTTTTAAGAATGTCCATACAGCTGTTAAAGTTTCTACTCATCCACTCTGTAATTTTTTCCAACTGCCAGACCTCCTCAACAAAGCCTGTCATGTTACTCTACCCCGCCTCCGAGCGAGCCTTCGCTGCTTTCTTGCCCTAAAAGTTCGGTAATATTCGACTAAACATTCAATTTTGAATATATTGAACTTCCTTAAAAATTGGTAATTCATATTCGTGCTTCAACACAAGATAACAAACATGTTTCAATTAAAAATAGAGGACCAGAGTCAATACAATACGTTCTGGACCGTGTAAGATGACTAATATACCTGTATATTTATTTTATAAATGTCAGATTAATTTAAATAATGTGATTTAAATGAGAAAGTATCTGCTAACTATCACCAAATACTTGTTCCCAACTATTCTTAAACAATTGCGAATCTATTACTGAAAAATAAATTTCTTGTTGAGAGGGATTAAAAAAACACGCTCTAGAAAAAACAAATGCTTTCATTTTTGAACAACCAAAACATGTTAATGTAGCCAATGCTGCACCAGTGTTCTTATCTTAATGCCTAATGACATGACGTGTCTAGAAAACGGTTTCTTTAACACGTGTAGATTTTATAGATTGAATTTGTGTAGTTCAGCATCACAGACAGTTTCTCCAATACTCAAATCAATTCATGTAGCTGTGTCTCGGCGCGTACAACGAACAAGTTCTTTTGTTCCATTACAGAAGTTCAACTGCAATTTATTATCCGTACATAGTGTCTATTTCAGCGTTTAGAATATTGCAACGCGATGCTGGAGATGGCCTACAACCAAAAAGAACTGCTTCGAAGAAAGAGCCTCCGGACATCTGCTGGCGTTTATCTGGGATGGCTGTAGACGACTTCTTGTTGCACTTCTTGTTTATCGCATTAGCACCAGGGGATAATTTACGACTTGTGAAATAGCGTCCCACGAGCCTTGTCCGTCTGAGCTTGTGATTCAAGAGTCTCATGGAATCACACCTCCCGACGTCTTGTTGTTTGGAGACACGTGGACGGCTGCGTCGATGGTGTTGACCTTAGTTCGTGGGATGGGTAACACGATCGAGTGATGCTGGCTTCAGGGAAATCCGACGCCACGTCACCCGAGCGAGGCGCCGCGCCGCCGCTGGACTCACCGGGGTTTCGCGAAAATAAACCTCCTGTGGTTTACCTACGAAGCTTAGTCAGCTATAATTTTCTGCCTTACAGATCAAGCCGCAACCACACAATCCTGGGTAAAGCGGAAAATAATAGTCTCGACACTTTCTCATCGCTTCGTCCTCTCCAGTTTTGAAAAAATTGGAGTTTTTTCCAGTCACAAAGCCAAAAACAGCAGAAATTTAAAATACAATAAGTTTTGATTATCTTCTTTATTTATCAGAGGCGATACGTTTAATTTTAAACGAATAATTTACTAAAATACAAAAATAATACGGTTCTTGATAAGTCTGTGAATTGAATAACTTAAATAAAAATAAACCTGTATTAAATAGTCCTCAATTTGTTATTTGCAAAACATAGCAAACAGTCAAATTTTCAAACAAACACAATGATATATATATATATATATATATATCATTAATATATGCATTTTAGAGGTTGCCAAAGAACCGCACCTGCTCTGAACATAAAAATGAAAACACGCACTCGTGGCAATACATTACATTTAACCAGGGACGGCTTCAACGGCCGTATTTATCCCTTCAGCCTAGCCATGTTTACATTCCCAGAACTATTTACACTTTAAATGCAAGGACAGCTACAAAATTAATATTACTTATTTACATTATTTAAAAAATAATTAATAAAGACGGCATTTATTTAGCAAATTAATACAATAATTATATTACAACTGTTTTATTACGTTTTCATATACAATTTCTATTTTTCCAACCTCACACTTATTATTCACAACTTTATCAATTTATTTCTTATGTATAAACTTTCTAACATCCTTATTTTTACCAAGCTCCTCTCTCTATGCAAAATTATACATTGGTCCCTATAAACTTCACGTTTAGGTTCACTCAAATGTTTATAAAGTGTGGTGCTAGATTTTTCACCTACTTTCAAACTAGCCTTATCATAAATCCTTTTACATAAATTCATTCCATAGTGACCAATGTATCATCAAAAATTATAAGTAACTTAGGCTTTATATTTGTGTTGCTCAAATCCCTATCTAAAACATAATTCATAACTATTCCCCTAAAAATTGATTGGGACCAATGTATAGTTCTGCATAGAGAGAAGAACTTGATAAAAAGAAGGATGTTTGAAAGTTTATACATGTAGAAAGAAATTGATAGTTGTTAATAATAAGTGTGAAGTTGGTAAAATAAAAATTGTTTACGAAAACGTAATAAAACTGTTGTAATATGATACTTGTATTATTTTGCTAAATAAATGTTGTCTTTATTATTAATTATTGTTAAAATAATGTAAATGAGTAATATTAGTTTTGTAGCTGTCCTTGCATTTAAAGTGTAAATAGTTCTGGGAATGTAAACCAGATGGCTAGGCTGAAGGGATAAATACGGCGGTGAAGCCGTCCCTGGTTAAATGTAATGTATTGCCACGAGTCGTGACGAAGTGCGTGTTTTCATTTTTATGTTCAGAGCAGGTGCGGTTCTTTGGCATATTAATGATCTATATATTGTAATGTACATATGTTGACTTTGTTTTTTTTCTTTGATTTTTACAGACGATTATGCTAGTGAATGTTTGTTTGAAATTTTGACTGTTTGCGATGTTTTGCAAATGAAAATTGAGAATAATTTAGTGTGCGCTCGTTTTTCGAGTATCCTATTGAATTGTGAAGCAAGACTCTGATATGAGAGAAAGGGAGGAAAATCCCACGAGTGATAGGAAGGATTGTCAGCCTTGTGAAGAGTCGCTCGCTCGCTTGCTCTAACGAGCAGTTCCCTATCTGCGCCCTGTTTGCCCAAGGGTTACAAGGGCACTCTGTCCCGGCAACAATTGGCCACATTGTCTGGCGCACAGGTTCTCCCGGCACCGGAAACGCCTCCACCTTATCGACGGCGACTCTGTGCCACATTTCGCCATGATAACGTTTGGAAACATCGGCAATCTTTCTTGTTTTTGTTTACGTGGCAGACACGAGCTGAAACTTCCGCGATCAAAACACTCAATTTCCACTTGGAAACCCTTGATCGCACCACGTCCAGTCACTCATTTGACACACACTGTCTTTTCTCGCTCATGAGTTCTTGCAGGAAAAAACTCTACAGCAATGCTAAAACGTGACCAAGACAAAATCTTTATGGATATGAGCCTCAATCATTAGATGCAAGAGCACGTATAGGATGTTAAAGGTAGAATGCGGCTGGAAATGCGAAACTCTAAATTTCAATGCAACTCGACTCCGAGAATAGGTTCGAACGAGTTCCTCGCCTGTGGAACTGAAGTCATTGATGAATAAACGCCATAGCTGGCAGAGGTCAGCCGTAATTATTAATAGGCCTTCGCAGTTGCCCAGAATAGGCGGCCTTACTCATAAAAGACCGGCAGCTGCCGAAATTCAATTACGTTAGCCCCCACCGGCCACAATTATGGCGTGAGTATTTTAGGAACCCGTAATTTCACGGCCTCCTAAACAACGGGTTCCAAATAAGAACTAATATATTATAAGTTCTGCTTGTAAGGTATGCGGCTTCAAGCAACACGAACGCACAGGTAACTTTGTTCTACCTGATCGCGACAAGAATAATATTTTCCATCGCACTTCATTGTAATTTTCATTGTAACGAAAAATATTTTCATAATATTTATTTTTCATTTTCTCCTCAAATGCTAAGAGTAAGATTGAAAGTAGTTGACCCTAAATATTATCTCGTGAAGATGGTCATCTATACCTAGTTCCCGCAAGTTGACAAAGACAAACATCACAATTTATATCGTTATAATGTAATTAGACGATATTTTAGGATTAATGAGAAATTTTTAAAATTAATATTTCTGGATTGTTTATTCTTTTTACAGTTGCTGTGAAGCACGATAGTATCTGTTGTATCTGGATCCCAGAGGTTCCTATTGGGAGAGTTACATGGAAACAACATTGATGACCTATACGCTGAGAACTAAGGTAAGTGAAATATATATTATATATTTTAATTCTGTGCCAAATTGCAACTAAATTTAAATTTTTTAAAATAAAATTGATAAGTAGACTTTTCAGATTACTTATTGATAGTGATTAATGCACAAACCATTACGTATTTTGGAAACGTGAATTTGGAAGGTACTTTTACTGTAATGCAGTATTCTTTAGCTGAGATAAAATTTCGAGGCAGATGATTACAGCGTTAATGCCATTTACAAGTACCATTGGAGATAAATAATAGTTGGATATATTCTTCTGATTTCCGAAAATATTCGAAACTAAATTTTCCAATCTTTATAGAGTCTTGGTGATGTTCCCTTCAGTGACATTCGTTTGATCAATAATGAAATGTATCCGACGTTTAAGTTACACGGTTGAGTTACTGATGAATATTTTCATTTTTTACTGTTCGTCAAAAATAATAGTTTAGATTGTGGCATGAAATTTTGAATCCCTCTTTTACCAATGTGATAACTTGTAAAGTAACTGTCCAAGTAATTACATTTTAAATTCTAAAATCGCTATTTTTCATAGTCATTAACACAAGAGCAATAGTGAATGCGGCCACAGAAGAAAGGTACTTTCCATCCTGAGTACACGTAAACGTACATATATTTTTATTAATTTAATGCAGTCATCTAATGCGCGCGCTCTTTCTTCTAAAAGACAATGTTTCCCGGGATGTTGCGTCACTGGGTGGAGCGCAGGGAGCCGTGATCTTTCCGGTCCAATTTCCACAGCATCCTGCGTGACCTTTACCACCTCGTTGTTACGTCACGTGGGGCTGCTTACGTGGTCAAGACGTGGAATAATCTCCCCGGATCACTAAAACCTACTTTGATATTCTTAATCGTTAACTTATTAAACAACCCAGATCAGCTGAAACTCCCTCGCTGAGAATTCGTTATACAATACATGAATTTGGAAATAGTTACATACAATTTTCGGAAGAGGATTTTGATATTTTGCGGGATAGATGAAGCGTTCCCCACATATTGAGAACCTCCGTCATAATTGTTCTTGTCTGCCTCCCTCCAAACGTAATGGTGAAGTCGGATGGTTTGTGTTTGTGTCGTCTGATATGCGGTCAGTCTTATTTCCGGTACGATAGCAGGTAGCAGCGGCAGTCCCGGGGGTAGATAATGAGTATCCGCCAACAGGATTACTTACTTTGTGGATTTTTACTATAATATCAACTCACTGGATTACACTGAACAAAGAAAAATAAGATGATCTTTCCTTTTGGTGAACAAATATTATAGTAAATCCTTACAATGGTATCGTTAATTTATTTTATTTGTAAACTTTAAACATACAGTTGACAATATTCATCCATATATTTCTTAATTATTAATAAAAAATTCTCATACGTACTCAAAGACCTTACAACCTTGTACTATGTACTTTGTACAAATTATAAAATTAACCTTACGTTGATTATACGTAATCCAGTAAACAACTCAGATTCCGAATAGAATAAATTCTTTAACAATACCAGTGACCGTTAGAGGGCTCTTTACAAGCCTCAAAATCGGTAAACAAACTGAAGTATCTAAATGTTGTTAACTTTGGTTATACATTTGAATATGTAACAGAGGTTTTGTATATATTGTCCATTGAATTTTCGACGGTTGTTAGTGCTTCATAGTTGAATATTTGAGTGGAATGCCGGGAATTGGTCACTAAACATCCATTCATCTGGCGCTGACAGATTTAAACAACGTATCTTAAGCTTTTGACACCTTCGCTGCCAAAGTAAACTAAGTTCCGTTCGGCCAAAATGTCTCCAGTGCGTTGCTCCCGAACACTTGTTCAAATATACCTTCGGACTATAAACCGTGTCCGGAATCCCAACAATCACACCTCGTCCGCTGACACACCTACGCAAACTGCGTCGCGATCTCGGCTTTCGCTCTTTCTCAAGCCATAAATAAAACTAGCTTTATCCTAAACACTAAGTGTTACATCATTCTCAACCCATCCAAGAAACTATTTTCAATTTATAATGACTTTAATTAAAACAAAAAATTAATCATTAATGAATAATCCAGCTACCTTGTTAGATATAATTCCATAAAATGAAAATTATCACTCCTTTGTTTTCGAATCTCTTCAGGTGCACGAATATAAATATTAGTGGGCCTATATTTCACTCGTCAATCTTCAGCCAAAAAATTTGAATTTATGAAATTAAATTATAGTTACTTAAATTAATGTAATTTTTACGTTGAATTATAACATACTTTTATGTTAATTAATTCAGTTTTTTATAGAACGTTTAGCCTGGTGGATATAACACGCATTATAATCAGCCAGGTCCCAACCCCCATGCGTGGGCGTTGTTGTTTTCATGGTGGACGGTAGCAGCTTTTCGGACACTGAAACATATTCCCTTTTCAATTTGATTGACTTTTAAAAATTTGTAGTGTTGTCTAATATCATTTTTAAGAGTATTTCAATATAGGATGGGCGCACACACACTAGCACAAGGCAATAGCGACCCCAACGCTATTTAGTTTCCAAACGTCTTATATGTACTGACAGCGGCCTCTCTTACTCGCAGCTGATGTTAACAAAATACTGAATTCGCTTGTTTCTCTGTAATTGTCATCCTCTAACGCATTGTCACCTCAGTATCATTGTCGTACTCTGACACGTTGCCACCACAACAAAACGAAATATTTATAAGTTACATAAGCTACATCAAAAACATTTCCATTGGCAATTTAAGTATCTGAAAATCTACTCTTTGTATAGTCTACGCTTAAGTATAGTTAGTTACGTAAGTGAAAATAATGGCGCTATAGTGAGACCGCAAGCGAAAGAACGTCGGCCCCATACTTAATAATTTAGACCATTACTGTGGAACCGGTGGGTAGTTGGAAGATTTAACTACCAACAGACATACAAAAGTGGTATTTTATTAACACAACTGTAATTATCTAATATTTTAATTTTTTCGTCTGTATTTGTAACTAAATTTAAATTATCGGAAGATTTGAAGTGTAACACAGATGCTGAATCGTAGAAATTTTTTCGCGAAATTTTATAATTTATAATTAAATTGTAAGTAAATAATTATAAATATTATGACTGTAATAGATTCAGACTTGTTAAGATCAAATTACCAATATTTTAACATTTGTGTACCTGATGAGGTTCCAAAAAAAGGAAACTACTCGTACTGCAAATTATTAATTTATTTTTCTTAGCGAATTAAGGTAATGATACCATGAAATTAATAATAGCATGATTTTAATTCACAAAATAATTTTTGTTAATCTAGTTAATATTCTATTTCATATAACTAGAATAAAATCGTTCAATTAACAAATATTTAAATCGTGTCATACAATAACATTTTCTTTACAATATTTACAATAACATTCCTATTTTTTATATTTTAAAAACTTTTATCGTACAGATTATCAGTTAGGACGATAACGATACAGTATATCTAATAACACCCCTATTTTGGACGTCAAGACTAATGTTGCTGACATGTTGGCTGGTTTATTAATTTATGATTACATTTAAGGCAAATAAATGTAACTATTACAGGAAACGAACTCGTTAGTTCATT
Organism: Eucriotettix oculatus; assembly: GCA_034510155.1. NCBI lineage: Eukaryota > Metazoa > Arthropoda > Insecta > Orthoptera > Tetrigidae > Eucriotettix > Eucriotettix oculatus. The sequence goes on from CM067381.1 coordinate 32,556,422, forward strand.
AATTTAAATTAAATTTAAAAGTTCAAGACAGATGAAAATAATAAAGGAAAGGAACTCGTTAATTCACTAATTTAAAATAGAATAAGAAATAGAACCCATAATGAGAAATATTTTCATAATTTAATAAAAATATTTTTTAGTTCAAATGTTAATGTTTTGATCAAGGTGATAAGAATTAATGGGCCTAAATTACGTATAGGACATTTAATAGCTTTAAAAAGTTGTCGGACTGATATTACCAATTATATATTTTTCCATTATAAGTCTGAGGACATTTCTGTGGGGGTAATAATGGCGAGTGACAAGTTACTATCACGCTTTCGACCTTGTTTCTCTAATAACGGTTGTGTGCAGTTCGCTAATTGCTGTGTAATGGCCGTCTTCTGTGAATTACGACGGCGTGCTTTGTCGTCCTGAGACCGCGCTGACATTCCCACCTTTGTTGAGCGCCATATGCCGAATAAAAAAAGAAACCCCATCCCGAGGACAGTCATTATGTAGTCTCAGTCTTCAGAAACGACTGTCATTGACCAGCAAGGTTGATCTCAACCAGCGGCCTCCCAAAATATTTAGTTATTAATCCAACTTCAGAAAATGATTTTAAATGAATTTCCATTCTATCATTTAATGTGGTGGGTGAATAGACATTGCATACTCTATTCGATAGCCTTATAAATATGTTTTACGTGGTAATTCACCCGCTCTGTTCCTCTTTCCTATCAAATTTCATTTTATAAATATATATCCATATATTTGCCCATTATTTTTAACATGACATTTCTGTAATTTTATAATAAGAGCATCAAAACATAGCAAAATGCTTGTCTTTCACTCGTTATTGAATGTGACATTCACAGGAAACAGCAGCGTCTATTTACGTGACCAATTAAACTAGCCGTGAGTTTATTTCCAGCTTCTATGCAGAGCTGACAGGCTGGAACTTAAAATTTAATTGTCCGGTGAAAATGGAGCTGAGTGCAGTCGCCTAGAATTAGATTTCATGTTATCTAGTGTTGCCCCTGTCGAACATTGACGCAGCAGCACAAACAGCTTTCATGGCTCGCGGGAAGTCTACATCGCCTCGCGAGGACCATTTAAAAAATCTGTCTTTAATTTGGAAATTCTACTTGATAATTTCTTTCTCTCCGTACCTTTTTTGGAATATCATGTATCATGATTGATTCATGTCTTGTATTAGCTAGGTAAACCGATGCAATTCTGGATTTATTTTAAATTATCACGATTTTTTGTAATACAAACCCATAAACTTGTTCTTAATTAAAGTACGAGGTCTTTCCCGGTGAATGGCATGTATAAATTCCTCTCGAGTTTCCAACCGGGTCAAAGATTTTAACAGTGACGTTTCGATGGCTTGCTCTGCCATCTTCTTCAGACTGAAGTTCTTAATTAATTATTGATGTCTCTAATACAGCTTAATGCAGAAAAATTCTAGACTGAGAAACATATACAAGGCAATTTCGATGTAGCTTAGCTTTTTTTCTAACCGCGAAAATTTGAAGACAGAAAATTACAAATAAGACCCAAGTACAGAAACAGAAAAGGACCGAAGACAACTTATTAAAAATTTCCGTGTCATTCTTAATTTACAACATATGTAGAGACCATTATAACAGTTTAATTTTATGAATATAAAGATATTTAGGTACATGGTACAATATTAAGCGAGAACTTACGGACAGATATGTATACAAAGGAATACCTATCAATTAAAATTACAGAAAATTCAAATTAACAAATTGTTTCACAAAATCTCAACAGTGAAGAAACATACGTTTTAAAATAAATAATCTAACAAAACATGTAAAGTCGTGAAAATAAAGATAAACAAGGTGCTTTTGGCGTCAAAGAACAGTGTCGAAATTTTGGAATATACTAATGACAGAATTAGATAGCATGTAATTTAAGTATAGGACAAAATTATTAGTGGCACCACAAACTCTTAATGTAGATGGAAACTATGGAATTGGGTATAAGGTGAAGTGTGATAAAAAATTCTACACTGTTCTGTGATACAAATTGACAATAAAGCAAATTTAAAAAAAATGGAAATCGTAGCCCACGCTAAAAGAGTTGTACAAGTTATTTAAAACTATAAAGCACAATTTTGTTCAATATAATATTCAAAAACAACAGAAACAAGAGAATATGATCAATAAATTGGTCAATATTATACACTTAACAGAGAATTCGATAAATTAACGACCGGATACACCGTAAGTTTTAGTTAGTTCAATCGACGTTTCGTGACCCTATCTATACATTTAGCATCTTTTTTTATCTGTTTTTCAAAATTTAATATTACTTAAGGAAGTCTCAAATTTGGTGACAACGTCAATTCACCTAAATAAAAACTTTGTCTGTATCTTGTCATTAGTTTATTTGATTTGATTATTTGGAAAAACGGACGTTAATTGATTTATTGTATAACAGAGGAAGTCACATCTGTTAAAATTAATAATAAGAAATACGATAATATTGCATACAGACTCCAGATGGCGATACAATTGAATTACAAATATTGTAGCCTATTGGTCAGCAAGAGATGCTAAGTTGTGTAAAAACTTCTCTAAATTGTAACTGAACCAATAAATTGTTTTCAATAAGGTCGTGTTTCTTATTATTAAATTTAACAGATGTTACAGGTATTTCTATTTGGTCACCTCTATTTATAAACCATCATTATAATTTGTATTGTATCGAATTTGTCTGTTAGTTTTCTTCTCTGAAGAATTTAGAGTAAGTAGATGGACACAAGTTGTGGAGTCAGATTCAAATTAGTCGCGATGAACGTAAAGAAACCACAAACTGTTAAAATACGCCACAAATAGAGGACGAGCAGCTTTTCATGTGACGAAAGTGACTGTTTTGCCTTTGTTTCTTCCAGAGCCGCTCTCCGGAACGAGTGACGACCTCCGAGGAGCCTCAACGTCCCTACACGTCGACAACCAGAGTTACTGGTCAGAGCGTATCATTTGTAAACAAATGGAACGTATTTTGTTTCAATTTTTTCCATGTTGGAAGACTATGGTAGTGATAGATTAACGACGTTTCGATGGCTATGTCATTACCCTGATGGAAACCCGAGATGGTAAAACCGGAACCTGCACGGTTCCTCTGGATTAACTCTGGCTGGAACGTGGCGTCGAGTGACAGATTTATTTGGTGCAGCCGTCTCGTAATAGAGACAGATTGCGGGTCATTTAAGTACCGTGTTTGATTCAGCTCAGAGGTTGCCGTCATGGTCAATAAATCCTTACACCAGGCTTTCTCACCCTCGACAACTTGATTCAGCCAATCTCTAAGAACGTTCTTTAGATACGGGTTTTGAGTTCCTTTTCAGAGAGTGAAGGAAAGCAACAAAATACGATCTTATTATTAAAAAGAATCGAAATTACACGATATAATTAAACTAAACACACTAGAATGAAAAATGAATGACTCTTCTAATAAAGTATTTTTTACTGTACTATCTAAGTAAAACAATGTTAAAACTGGAGGGAAATTTTTTTTCCATCTCACTTGTTTAAATATTTTGAAACACTCGATTAGGTGAGCGATTTTTCCCTCTTGTTTGACTTTTGAATTTGCGCGATTCATATTACAGTTTTTACAGCCACCAGGTACATAATTTTTCCTTATTTGCATTTCAACACTTTGAGCTTTTTCCTAGCACGTCACTGAGTTCTCTCCCATGAATTATTAAGATGCCTTTGTTATTTCCTGGAAATGAGCGGCATGTATTCGGAGAACATTTTTTAATTGCCAATGAATATTGATTTAAGCTGCCGCCGTGTATTTTGGGCCGCGTCTTAGACTTTGTCGTCGGCTCTAGCCTTGTAATTTGAAGGCTAATGGCAGAGGTCTTTATTCAAATAACGTAATGGCATCTTGGGCGGCAAAACGTGCCTCCATTCTAACATTAGAAGCTTACAGCAGTTCCGCGGTTTTCCCGTAAAGTCTTGCGTCGCCGAGACGTTGGTATCCGCGTTCGAAGAACAAACCATTTCGTCATCTATGATGTAACTTGACAACCAAGACAATTCCACAAGGTAAAATATTTTCCTGCATCGGTCTAATTGTAAAGCTAAGAGGAGGATTAAAGCTATTTTAATTTTAGCCTGTCATTTTTAACCTCATGGATGCAAACTTTGGAAAGCGAGTATTCCTTAAAAAACGAATTTTAATTATACCATCAAGAATTATTTAAGTTATTTTTATGGAAAACTCTATTTCGAAATTTTGCATTCATGAGGATAAAAAAGACAGTCTAAAAAAATTTAATCCTCCTCATAGCTTTACAATTAGAAAATGAAATTTATTCTAAAAACTTATCCAAAAAATTTAAGAAATAATGATAAACTCTCTGAAGGCCATTCAGGACTGAATGTTATATCAAGCATGATTATTAATTTGGGAATACTCAATTTTCAAATTTTGCATCCGTGAGGGTTAATTAAAATAGTTTTCATCTACCTTCTAGGGCCATGTGCAATAATTGATGGAATATAAATTGCACTTTCTAAACATCTATGGCGCGTATAACATTGACTAATTGGTTTCCATCTTCATATCATAAAATTTCAACGTTCACAGCCCAGAGAAAAAGAGTGCTTTATTTAGTTGCAATTATAATTAAATTATGAATTTAAATTAGTTATTTTCACCTGATTTTGGCCTCCGTAATTAATTGAACTTTAGTCTTGAAAGACGTAAACAATATCGGTAAGGATGATGAGAAACTTCCTATGTCAAAGCCGTATTTGTAATATTGAAAAACAACCGTTTTTATTTAATAGTTATATACGTATACTGCAAAAGGAATAAATAATGGTAAACATAATTTACAAGCGAATCTTAAATGAATTAATAACTTCTGAATGAAAACTCCGTGAATTGTCCTCGAATCAAATATCACTGCTCGTTATGGAGTAAAATATTTTCAATTCAGATAAAAGCAAATAAATCGGCTAGAAAATTAGCCACATTATTAAAATTATAACTTTCGGTTCCAACAGAGCTTCGAGTAGATTCATGTGCAAGAGGAACAACAAAAAATAATATTGACAACATACATTTTCATGTATTTCAAGTATTATCGGATATTGCAATACATATATAGGAAGCATATCACAAGATAAAAGGTTAAATGACCTATCCCAAATTCAATTGGAAAATTTAGACAACTCCGCGTTCTTCTCAGAGAGGAATAAGGCTCAATTGGTACCGAAAGTTTTGTTTTAATAATGTCATAAATTTCCTTGGGTTTTAAGATTGTTTGAGACTGAAAATACGGGTTTATTAAATAACTAATGGCTTTTACCAGTCTTCTACTGTCATTAATACCACTGTACCTAATCGTTTCAAATAGAAAAATAAAGAAAATCATTCAATTATTATTTCGTGTCATAGGTGGTACTTTCCAGCTCACATGTCACACACACACACACACACATTTGCCCTCATATCTTATCCATAGGCGGATATTGCTCAGTGGTGTCCTTGTCGCTTATCATCGTTCATCACCTGACCCTTCACTCCTGGCCACGCATGTGTACTTGACGCCGAGTGTGAGTACCGTGTGACAAAGTTGCGACGGCAATGCAATGAGCGCGGGGCTTCCCCGTCGCACCTGGGCAAGGAACCGGAACCACGGGGGCTTCACGATCGTCGAGGCCTCGTACAGCAGGTGGCTGTGGCGGAAGTGCACATGCCTCACACCGATAACCAACTTTGCTTTGCACGCTACTCGACACACAACATTAAGTGCTCATGACGACTTTTCTGATGCGGTGCCTACTATTGCAAAAAATAATACAGAAACCGAGAAGCATCATCCTTTTATTTATTGCTGTCTTATTAATGTTATTGTATTGTATACACGGCACTACAGCCCTAGGTGAACCTTGGATTCAGCCTCCATTTCTCCCTATTCCTAATCTTCTCTCCTCATCCTTTCACCTTCATAATTTTCAAATCTTCCATTACACACTCCATCTACCTTAACCTTGGTATTCCTCTTTTCCTAGTCGAATAGTCTTGCAGTTAGCATTCTTTTTGGTATTCTGTCTTCTTGCATCCTTTCCACATGACCCCACAATTGAAGCCGTTGGGATTTTTATTAATGTCAATATCCCAATTATAAAAATGGCTATCATCTTAGAATGGAGCTTACATTATTGCAGCAAGAGATTTTCATAGTCTATAAAAAGTAAAATAACACTTCAGTTTACAAACTGTTATCGGATCTTTATGTTTCAAGCAATAGCGATGTCCTACTGATTCATTCGCCTTTCTCGAGGTAAAGGTCTGACCGATTTAGATGAAATAATTTTACCTATCGAATTTTGACTGTTTATATATATAGTTTATAAAAAGGAAATTAAACATTTATACAGTTACAATTATTTTTTCTGTAGTTGAGAAACACCGAAGCTTTCGATTATCATATTGATCTATTGCATTAAATGGTACAAATTAGAATTCAGTCAACAATATACATAAACACATGACGATTAAAAATTCGCATAACAGACAACACAATAAAAACTTTGAATAAGAATTTAGAAATTGGTATACTTGATCTAACTCGTACTGAGTAATTGTCACACATCCGTTTTATACTAGTTTATTGCATAGTCACTTAACTTTAAAGAAGCACGTCTATCTACGTTGAAGATTCAAGCTTGCATCGATAGCGTAAACTATCTAATTATGTCAACTCACATTTTATAAATAAACTTAATTGCCTTTAAGAAAAAGCATGTATTATTGTTGCGGGTTGCACCCAAGTATTTATTGTAAACACTGCTGCTGTAAAGAAGCACTTAGCGATGGTGTTGTAAATAGACAATGTTTTTCTTTTGGTGGCTAATTTCTTTGTGTTCGTACTGCAACGCTTCATTTTTGACAATATATTGCTAAATAGAAAATGTATATATTTAGAAAGGTGTACCACCCCTCAAAGTTAGTCTCATGGAAGTATAATAACCCTGTATGTTCTGTATTTGAAAATAAAAATGGTAGATCCAGTTGTAATAATTCTACGTTAACAGTTAACTTTACGACACACAATAACGTAAAATGGATTTTTTGAGTGCATAACATTCTACGATAATTTTCCTTTACCTCTTTACATGTAACAATTAAAATTGTTACTGTCTTCTCTGCCAGTTTCTAAGTTTGTCACTGTAGGGAATTTCTGCATTTGAGAAGCATGTGCAGCGCAGGACTCGGCGGATGTCCTGGCGGGGCTTCATTCCTCAGAACGTGTTAGCTTCCTGCGACATCTCGGGGAACCCGTTGCGAAAAGTTTCTGTACAACCTTACTCCCTAAATATGGTTTCACACTTCTGGTCCGCGCTTCCTCTACAAACTTGTATGTATATCTCTCCCTCAGCCATCTTAATGGTGCCAATAAAGAGAGGACATTGTTAATTACATCAGTACGATTTGCTACGGAATTACGGACAGTACAAACTATACGCCTCCGTAGTAATGTAATTGGTTATTTGAGGTTCTGTATTATGAAAGAAGTCTGATAGCGTCGATGAGGATGAAGATGTTGATTTAGTTTAGAGAATGGTGATGAAATTTCTCTGCATATCCGGCAGCAGACAGGATTCCAGAGAAGAATAAAGAGATTTCCTGGCAACTTGTTGCATGGTGAAACCCCACCATGAGGATATCGGGTATCCGAACCTCGCGTCCTGCGGTCGCGTCGCTAAACGCCCAGGCGAAGCCTTAACACTGTGCCCAGGCTTCCGCTACAGTCCCGGGCACGGGACTCGTCTGGTCGCCTTCTTCCGGCCAGGTTTACGACCATTCTGCTATAGCTAAACTTCTGTTGCACGAAACTGTGTTAAAATTCTCAATTTTCAGATCGATGTCGGAATAGATTGTGGAGGATTGAACTGCTATTAGATAAACAAAAAATACAACTACAGTATATTTACTTCCAGAAAAATTAACAGAAGTAGACACGTACTGTGGGTTCTTGTGGCCCTGATTCTTTAGCGGTAATATCTTCATAACCATCTGGAAGAAATTAATAATTGTGCGGCCAACCCCTTTAAATTCACCCTCTTCTGTGTTTTCCCCACATCATCATTTACTTTAAACGATATACTTCGATGAGGATAATCTTTTTAGTTTGACGAAAATAAAATTCTCCATTAACACGTGGAGTTGTGGATCAAACCATAAATTTTTATTCTAAATATTATCAGTTACTTGCATGCTATTAAATTGCGATAACTGAAGTGCGTTCTCTCGGATACAGAGGCTATCTTCCCCGCACAGACTAGCCCAATTTTATGAAATAATTTATGAAAATAACGATTTATATATTACTAGAGTCTGATTCGCCCTTCATAACGAAATGAAGACATTCATCAATGTTCTTAGCGTCAAGTCCATCGTTAGACAATACGTTTTGTCTTAATTATTATGCTTTCGTATTCTCCATCAATAAATATTTTTGTTTAAAATATCTGTATTCTCTTATAAAAAACAGGTCTATCAAAAGCTATTGTTCTAATTAAGTTTGTTTTTCATTCCTGATGTTTTGTTCCTCTATAAAATCACCTCTTATACTTATTACAACGAGCATTTCGTGACAATTAAAAATTTAATCTTAATTACAGCTTCTGAGGGAATACCACACTGCCTATTTTCTGTAATGAGAACAAAATCCCCGTCCAGTCATAGCAAATCAAGTTTAGTTGTGTACGTCAGTTTTCCTCATGGTGTGATATGTTGTTGCTGAGGGCAATCTCACGGCTCTGTATAACAATTCAAATAAATTAATAAAAAATGTTACACAAGAATCGTACTTGTCAAGTGCTAGTTTATAGTGCTATGGTGCCATTTGGAAATGCTGTTTCATTCCCGTACACCAATGAATGTTGGTTGCGGTGATTGGGGTCCCTTCAATCCAGAAGTAGCAGTGAACGCTCCCCGGTCATGTATTTATAGTTCCGGGTATTTCCCGTATGGTATCTGGAGAGGATCGAACGTGGTCCCGTATCTCGGCGATCGGCTCCGTGAACCGACGACGACCTTCGGGAACATCTGCGCAAGGAACAGGACGTGACATTTCATTTCACGGCATCATTACTCCGCGGATCTGAAGCTCACGTGGCCTTCGGAACACGATCTAACACTCGGCCGACACAACATCTGCAAACATTCCACTATTCCTTGCAAAATATCAGAGATGCAACTTGAAAGAACATTGCTCATGTTTCCCGTCATCACTCTTCTACACTGTACGTTATTTTACGAAAACAAGGATCAGTCGGTGGTAATGGAACCTGGTCCTGTGGTGGCCATCGTAGATATCCGGTAGCGGGCCTCCGAAGGCCGCGTGGCTGCCTTGAGATTCCGGTCACTCTCAAAGGACACGGCTCGAATGGATTCCGGCGAAGCAATGTCCCCATACACCTGACGTCATTACTACGGAAACCGTCCGTCCTTGGACGTATTTTTGAAAAGCGCTGCCAAACCTATCGAGCCCGATGATTCCGAGAACACTCAACGTGAGGCCGTTTGACTGCGTCACCCTCTAATAATCACTGGATTGCTTGGTTTCCAAGACTACCTTTCACCGTACGGAAGCGAGAGCTATCTATACTTCTTCTTAGAGAAACCCTTATCCTCCGCTCTTAAGATATCGACGATTTACCACGTTACATTTTTGTATTTACTGAATTTTTTCAGATTGAAACACACCAAATGATGATAATATTGTTTTAACGGAAATTCTTCTAAATATACTTATGGAATATAAAAATTTATCCGGGAATAAGACCATAGCTACAACTCAATAATGATTCAAAGGCGACCACTGAACACAAGATGAGAGAGATGAAAGGTAATTCACCCAGTTGCCAGTTGGAACTGGACGAGAAATCTCCCGGAATACAACATTATCCTCCAGCGAGGAAAACTAAAGAAGTCTAATTTTACTGTCTAACGTTGTTTTTTTCTCCGCATGATAACACAAACTGATGGCGGCGACTCTCGCTGTTAGATGTGGGGAAGGAATGGCCGATAAGACCGTTTCCATCTTATCTAAGGCGATTGTCCCACGTGCCTCTAGCAGCGTGAAGCTTTCTTTGCAACCGCAAGCACTTGGGTCATCCATTTACTGATCAGTGTCCAACTTTAGAGTGACTGTGTTAGATTTACTGTCTTGTCATCATGCAGAGGGTTCGTGTCATATGAAACATTCTCGACTAACCATTATTTAATTCCACACTAATTTCTTAGCGAACAAGTGATTTAACAAGCCGTTCTTGTTTGCGACCATTAATTCGTTGACCTCGACAGGATAAGCTTCAAAGTAACTGGGATGATGACTGATGTTACCTCATTCTCCTGGTTATATGTAATTATCACGAGACGCTAAAGAATTCCCGGGGTGAATTCGGAGTAAGAAAAATATTTCAGTAAATTTAGAGGTATACAATACTCTTGATACAGCTAAAAATACCCATTTAGGTAGTAAAAAAAGCAGTTCCGTATATAAAAGAAAACTAAAATTCCCGGTATCTTAATGGAGACCAAAATACACTATTTACCTCAACGAAGTAGAAATGCTTTCGATAACCTAAGGAAGGGAATGGACAATGGACTGGCTTCACAATCACTCTCGTCTCTCTATAATTTTCCAAATAATCCTGGTACGAGGTTGAGCGAGAGCGAATCTGTGACGTCACGAGCGTCGGCACGCGACCAGCAGCGGAAGGGGAAGCCCCGCGGCGCTTAGCCATCGAACTTGCTGCCAACGGGATTTTCATTGAACTTGCGCAACAGACGGCAACGACGAAGACGATTAAAATTTGTTCCCCTTCCTCTGGAATGTAATTCACATTACTCAACCGGACCGTTGCCAGACGGTTTCCACGAGGACACTTTCATTTCCAGCCTCTTCCTCGAACACTCCAGCAAAGTATCTGCATAATTACGCGCCTGTAAGAGAAACACCGCGTTCCACGAACAAATACCTGGGGAGAAAAAAGCAGACTGACAAATTTACTTCCAGACAAGTCACGCCGATTTGGGAGTGAATCATAAACGTCTAGACATCAGCGGGAATACTTGCACCGGCTGTTAAAGGAACAACTTTTCTATTAATAATAGAGATTTTTGAATTGATTAAGTATCTTTCACGCTCGTGTGATCATTTAAATGACCTGAAGTTTTCACTCGGCTCGAAGCAAGCACCTAGGAAAAGTACCCGTCAATATACACGAATTTACTGACGTGTAAGTAGATAAATCCAATAGAATTTAAGTAAACAATGTTATCACAACTAAGGCAACTGTCCAAAGTAGAAAGTGAACAAATGCAACATTGTTGTTTATGTAAGTGTCAGAATGGCAATTGAATATACGGAAACATTTTTTAGTTTGTTACTGAACTGTAATTGACCTGCCGATGTTCAGAATTTACGACCCTATTCGCTTTGGTAATTTTAGGAAAGTTAGGAAATACCTAGACGGATTTAGAAATGAAAACGAAACCTTATGTAAGATTTCCAACACACAAGATCGAAATCCCCGTGTGGAGGAATGTGCGTAAAGGAATAAGGAGACGATGACGCAAGTTGGAAGCAGCTTGGAATTGAGGCAATTGACCCGGTCTTTGACCAATCTGTGGGTCAATTAATTGCAGCAATTGGCACTTCCCCGGTCCCATCACCTTCCTCCAAGAACAGCACTTCACGCGTAATCTAATATACATATATAGACAGGTATTTGAAGAAAATGATGCTTTCAATCCTGAGTTTATTCCTCATAACTGTTTTACTTTTCCTAAAGAATATCACTTCACGCTGAAAAATGAGGATATAATCTTCTATTTTATTAAAAATTACTCTTCGTCACTCAAGTATTCCTGACGGTTGTTTTTACAATAAACCTCCAAAACGATTTTTCAGTCTTGGAAAGGTCTAACATTTATTTCCAAACCCTTGCTAAAAGGTAACGCGTGGTTAATTCACCTTACGTTGACAATGATATTAAGAGCCTTCCATGTCCTCTTTTTCTGTTGTTTTACCATAAAACAAGACCTGACTATAAAAAATAATATGTGGGACGCGTTACTTTGCGTCAGCGACCTTGCGCAAGACACTGGACACTTGGCTTCACGATAAACAAGGGAGAAAGTTGGTGAGATATGAAATCTTTACGAGCCTTGCATATCACTTCCAGAAGGATAACACGAAATGTGAAAATCGCCGTTTAACGGGGACGCACGTTTTGTGATAGCTTTGCTCGTCTCAAATGCTCTTCCTTTTACTTACATCTGCCACCAAACAGACAAACAACTTCAAATACGTATGAAAAATAGAGCCACAGAGTCAAGAATTTTAGCAGGAAATACGTTATGGTGTTGCTAAAGTTCTCAAAACAAGTATGGAGAAATGCGTCGCCAGAAACTTGAAAAGCAAAAACAAAGAAATAATATTATTGTAAATTCTATGTGGTTACTTTATAGATTTGGTATTTATATATTATTAGCCCACAAGTTCTTTTACCAGCTTAAAAAAATTGAAACTCAGTTCGCAAGTTTTTAAGGATTTTGAAACCAAGGAACCGTTTGTGCATAATTCAGACATATTAATCTAGAAAAGGAAACTTATTATTAAAAACATTTTCTGTTTACAAAATAATGTATATACAGTTAATTTTTAAACATTGATAATTTTTATTACTTTTTAATTTAAAACTTTATTACTAATACTCAATGAATTTCAAGTTGAGCATTAGAATTATGTAAATGAAATATAAGAAAGTAGTGACCATTATGATAATTTTTAAACTTGACAAATTATATACATCAGATTTTGAAAGTTCTAAATGGTTCTTAATAATTATTTTGTTTTGTCGCTTAGTATGGATAAATTATCACCTAAAACCTCCTTTTCTTCAAAATTAAAAAAAAATAGAAACGGAGTTTTAAATTATTTCGAGACTGATTTATAAAACATAAAGCGAATTTGAACTTGCAGACCTTCTGCTTTTCATAGATTCTATTCTATCAAACAATCAACCAACCACCAATCGTCGCTACGACAAAATTAATATCCATATTACAGACTGGCTTATGCATCTGAGATTTCATATTGAGATTCATTTCAATGTTCTGAAGCTACGGAGAAGGGCAGCAGAAAAGTAAGGAGCTGGATATTACTTATTAGACGTGAATGGAAGGTAAAGATCATGACTCCCGGTTGATCGCTACACAAGCTACACAAATTAAAACACTTTCAGAGATGAAATATCAAATTTATTTTATGAATCGGTTTGAGTGATTGATTTCAGACCGGATTTCCTGTGAAAATAATGTGTAATATCTTCTCACGTATCCGAGACTGTCTCCAGACATAAATAGATGTTAAGATAACTATCTATTCCAAATAAATACCAATCGACGATATCCGGCGTCAAGCAACACAGACTCGACGTCGAGGTAATCTCTCCTCACTTGCCAGCAACAGATAAGAGTTGGTTCTTTGTTCTTGACCCCGATGTCTGGTGGAGGAAGACGTGCGTCGGCGACGCCTGCCTTTGTTTTTTCCATCTCTGACGTCAAAGATGCAACTACCAACGCAGACTTGGTAAAAAAAACAAGCTTCGCAAAGAACTACGCAGACAGCTGCGTGTGATGGAGACAAGTGCTTTGGTATCCCACCGAGTGAAGCTCTCTCAATTACGGAATTTCTGAAGGAAGAATAGTCCAAAAGAATATCTACGGATTAATTAATAAGCGTTTAGTTATAACAGTTTCCTTGCTGTGATTCCACTACAAATATAATTTCTACAGTAAATATGTAGTTTCCATTGATTGACGGAGTTGATAAACTCCATTTACTCGCCGATTTACTTGTTGTCGAGGTGTTGTATATTTCTTTTTGCTGATCAGTGTCATGTGTCCGTGCATTCTTTGCTTACAGAATCACTTTCCTCCTGAATCCTTAGACATTTGTGCCTTTTGTGAATACCTTTTGCAAGGTAAATCCCAGCCTGTGTTCAACCGTAGGATTTGAAAATGTCTTCCTGATAGCTGTAAATCAACCACGGAGCTGTGTAAACTTTGGAATTGTCAAAGGTTGATAAACAATACGTAATATTTTAAACATAATAATGTAATAGATTTGCAGTCAATTGGAAAAGCTGGGAACACCCCTTTTAGATGGTGAGCAAACCGAAGTTTCATCAGGCAATCAATGTCAACCAGACTTTTCGTCTGGTCTAGACTGAATCATTATTGACTCAACATTTGCAATAAGGAAGATTTTCAGAAGACGTTTGTGCAGTATGTTGGGCAGATGTTTCGGGAGAAGCGCCAGCTGGCCAGCTCCGACCTTGCTTCCTCGAGGTGTCAAGGACGATCAGGATAGGACCAGCCTCCTTTCCCACGACCGCCTCGGGGTAAAAACATCTCCCACCCGCACAAGGACCCCAAGCATCCGGGATTTCGTCATAGCGACAAAATACGAATGAGAATCGTTATTCTCATTACCTCCGTACTCAAGAGAATGAAGAATGAGCTTGATACGCCCATTTCTCATAGATTTTTTTAAATGCGAGGTAATAACTTGAGTATAAAATCAGGATTAAAAGAAGGTAAAAGGAATTACAGACGCGAAATGCAACAAAAAAGTGAATAAAATAAACCGTAATGAAAAAATAATTAATATACTTCATTGAACAATTGAATATTGAAAAAATAATATAAAAAACCCTTATGTTGACTGAAAATTTAATAAATGATTTAAACTTATTTGGTTTCCCATACATATTCATAGGCATTCAATTTTGACTGTCTGATGTTTTAAGTGAAAATTAACGTTTTATTTAATATGATTTCCATTGACCTGGTGGCGACTGAATGGTGATTTGTCTTCGGGGTTATAAGCTGTGACGTAGCAGTGGGTTTTGTTTGCTCATTAGCCTAACGTCATCTGATATTTAAATGTGAAAATGATTATTTCACCTAGTGCGTGTTTAATTTGTATGCATACTGTAAATATTATATCATACCGTTATTAACGTAAAATGATTTTTATTATTATTCCGTACAGGCAAATATGCGTGTCCTGAATTTTAGTCGTGTACACTTACACTTTTAATTGTTTTTAATTGTAGATTATACGACTTATTTCGTAATTTTATATAATGATGTATCATATTTCCTCATTCGTGGACTAACAGAATAAATCAAAATCATCTATTGAATTTCACGAAACCCAAAAGTCTAGAAATATGAAGAATATATGGAAAACAGGTTGGAAAATTGTAAGCGAAATCGTAAAAATAAAGAAAGATTATGAAAAGGAATTTAGGAACTGAAATCAGAAAGGAAAAAGAAGACGACAAAATGTACATCATATTATTAAAAGTAACATGGAAAGATGGAAAATAGAGTGACAGTGTACGAGAAGTTAGAGCAACGAATGAAGCATAATGCTGTGAGCAGATGGTGGAGTTCCTGGAGACGAAAATAAATGTAACCGGATTTCAGTCTGACTCGTACAGAGGAAGTACAGGAGATTGGGACTGCCCTAATGCAGACCGGATTGATGCTACAAATGCGGAGAGTAAGATCTCTGGATTGACCACGACACGTTCTCGCTGGCGGCGGATCACAGAACAGGGCCAGCGCGTACGTTCGGAAATTAAAGCCCCGCCCAAGGTGAAGGCTACAACACGCTCAAGTCTGAGTCAGCAGCGCCTCCCACGGGGAGCAACGAACGACAATCAACGCTCGTCAACACATACACGCAGACTTTGTAGGGCGTGAGTAAGAAACACTGGAAAGTGCAACCCGCAAAGACATCGATGGATTACAACGAGCCAAAAGGGTTCACTCGAGAAACACCTCTCCTATTAGTTCTTAGAAGCATTCCACTGTTTAGAAAGTGTACCACGGCCTCAGGAGGTTTACCAGCGTCTACGGTGACGTGTCCTTTCCTCAAGCCCGTCGTATAACATTTAAACTTATACAACTTCACCTGCTCACATCACTCTTCTCCAGCTCACCATCAACTGTCTCCAGAGTTACTTGCATCCTCTTTGAAAAACCGTCACATTGTAAGTTTCTCTTCATTCGACGTTTAACATTTCGGCATAAAAATTGATAATTTTCCAGGGTAGGAGTCACTTGGAGAAATTCCTGTCTTCATTGTCAAGTTATGTTTCGTATCAGGATTATCTGGCGACAGTAGCAGGTGGTTCGGAATGAAATTTAACCATAAAATTTCTCCACTGTACCTCAAACACATCTGGAAACTGCTCCTTGAATATCAAGTGAGAACAGAGACTCCACTCTTACAATTTTCAAAGGGCATCCGCTACTGAAAGAATTTTGCTCACCAGCTTCAAATAAATGACCAACTGACTTGCTACTGTTCATACCGTCTTAAACCACGCTCCGTGCATTAGAGTCGTGCCATGTGGTTCCACAGATCCCTCTGACGCGGTGACTAACAGGAATCTGAATTCCCCTGATGAAAAAAAGTTGCTCCACATGCATGCTCTGTGAAATGTCAAGGTGTTTGGTGTGCAATCGAGCTGTTACTGAGGCCAACTCGTTTGTCCCACAAGTAATATTCAAGTCACTCTATTGGAAGCTCAGCTGCTTGACATAGTCACATAGCCCATGTTCACGAAGAAATTCTTCTTTTTCACCAAGAATCCCCCAACGGTGATAAAATGGATGATTACTCTTTCCTCTCATTGCCCATAAATTGTAGCAAAGGTTGGTAATATTCTGGTATGGATGTCGATGTTCGGTCTTCTGAAGGCCGGAGGCTGCTTCTTCAGAGCGGAAAGCAAGGTGCATTTTCCCGGAGGGTGGCGCTCACTTGATACGCGTCGCATTGTGTCGGGATCCTGGCGTCAAGTTTCCTGGGAACCTTGCCTTCGAGCCCTTCACGAGACACGCCTTACCAAGTCAGCTCCAAAAGAACAGTGCACATCTTTCAAAGGCCCCTAACGCATCTTCCCGAGAAGGCCGATATCTAGGTCTGAAATATTCGCAAATCCAACAACAACGCAGTGTAATCATCTTATAACATTTGGGGGGGGGGGATAGGAAGAAGAATAAGAAGGTAAACTAGCAATAAATTTCTAAATTGACTCACAAGAACCTGAGATGTAATGCGAAGTTGCCCGGATGTAACGGCTAAGAAAATGCATGGACTATTTATTGGATGTGAACGTAAATAATGATTAAAAATGTAAGCTATATCCATTCTATATACTTTGGCGTCCAAAAATGTAAACCGAAAATTCCTAATATTATACATTTTGAATCATTTATTTTTCTCTGGTTTCGTAATTCTTTCATTTGTTCTTCGTCTGTCTCGTACTTATTATCTGTTCCTCTATTCTTAACTTCCTTTACTTAAAAGCAATCTAGGCAACGGAAAACCCGAAAACAACTTCTAATAATATGCAATCTAAATTAATTTTTTGCAGATTTGTGTTTATTACAATACCAGTAGGAATGGCAAATATAACCATAATATTAAAAGTACTACTTTTGAAACGTCAATTATAGAAATTATTGTATGTAAATTTTCAAACTGAAATACAAATTTGTCATTTCTTTCTGTAAATACCATAAATAATAAAGTATTCAGAAGACCCTAGCGATAATTACCATTTCAATGATGGTGTTTGCTTAAATGAGGACTTTGGCTACTACGACTACAGCGATAGTAATTTTGAGGGGATGAGGGAAGCACCGAGTGACGTCACCGGGGATGCCAACCAGCATACCGTTCCTCTGGAATGTTTACGTAACGGGGCATCGAGTTTCCGCCCTTGAAAATGACCCCGTCCTTTTAAACACGGGACTTTTAAAACAAGACTCCACATGGCGAGGAATATTGGGCTCCGAAGTCCATCGAGGTTCTGTATCCCACGGCCATCCAGTCGTTTCCGCCGCGTTTATTGTTGTCGTGCGAAGTGGAATCCGCTTTAACATGGGCCTGCCCAGGGCGTCTTTGTTTTTGCCCTGCGGTGGCGGAGGCGGAGGCTATATAACCTCGTCCGGGGTAAATGCTCTCGCATAGACATCCTCGTGTCGCATTATGGCAACGAAAGGAAAAGCACGGTAAACGTCCTGCTGCATTTAGGAAGGAAGCGTTAAATATGACAAGCGGTAACAGATTGAAATTATTATTATTAACAAAGTACATTGAAGCGATCTTCAGGTATCAGCAAGTGTCTCATCCGTTTGCTGTTAGATTATTCAGTCTGCAAATTACAGGCACATACATGGGGATTTCTGATCGAACGTGACGGAAAAATTGATATTGGCTGAGAGATTTAAATGAATTCCTCCAATTTATGGAGAGGCGCCATCGCCAAGCAGAGCAGCAAGACCAAATTCCCGTTGAAGGGGAGGGATTTCCAGGTCTACACTTCACCTGAGTTTAGATCAGTTTACTTAGCGGTCGCTACACAGATGGCATTTTAAATACTTAGATTCCGTTGTTGTAATATTTTTAGTAAAGGATTGTTTCAAATATCTGAGAGTTGTAGCTGATAAAATCAATCAGGAAAAAAAATGTATACTGGAATAAAACGTCACGTCTGCGGAAGCAGGAAATATATCTAGATTATTTTCGAACAAGGAAGGGAATTTGAAGTAAAATTTTTGTAATAAAAACAACAATATTGATACATTTAATATGAAATCATTTAAATACAGATAATTTTTGTTTAGAAAAGGTCTTACGCAAAGTAGTGTTAACAGTGTCAATATCTTAATTAGATCAGGAGCATTCGGCACTACCGGCCATAATCATCATATAACATAAGATTTCGGTCGTTTATCTAAGATAGTTGATGCTGTTAGGACGAGGCAGAAAATATTCACTGCCAATATTTTCATTGGATCAGGAGCTTGACGTTATCATCTGATACATGTAATATTTCAGTTAAAATTACAACCATGTAAGTTATTGAAAGATCCATAAACTAGTTCTTTCTCTGTTAAGTACATAATTTGTAAGAGGATTTCAATTGTCAAAATAAATATTCATCAGGAAACATATTCACAACTCTTACGAATCAGGTGCTTAATGTTAGACAAAGATCGTATTCAGATCTCGTTGGCACCTAAAGGCGGATAGCATTTGAGAATCCATTAAACCGAGGCCCGAATAAAATATACATAAAGGACATATCCTTGTTGGGGGCATGTTGTACGATTCTATGTAAGGAATAGTGAGTCCCGGACACGGATGCGAGGATCGCATGGCAGCTGCGAAATCTCCCACGCGGTATGCTGGGGGCAAATTACTCAGGACTGGTCGCCATTTTCGGAGCCGTGCCGCCAACACAGGCTCGCAAGTTCATGGGCAAATACGCCAAGTTCAGAACTGCTTCGTCGAACCCTCTCCAAAGTCCGAGGTAACACCGTAACTCTCGCCAAACACGGGAAATAATTGGCTGAAATTTTATTTGTAACGTTGGTGTTCCACAGGGTCCCATTTTCGGTTTGTTTCAATTTCTAAGATGAACCAGAAAATTTAAGATATATAACTTACGTGATGAGCGATTCAAAAAGTGATCAAAATTGCGACCACCAATAGATCGCTTGATCGGAAGCACAGATGACATTTTCCAACACATGCATCAGATCAGAGATGTCCAGACACACTCCTGACCTCTACCCACAGAATTTTCAGCTAATCACAGCTGCTTAGTTTGATGTAACGAAGAAAATATGATTATAAAAGAAGAAGCTGTTAATAGAGGGATGAATATTCAGATTCTAGGACCTGCCTATTTTTTATTATGATGGGAACAATTTGGGAAGATGAAATTGGTGATTTTTATGGAGCTGAAACAGTTGTTTACAGTTCTGGTGTTACGCGATATGAAACACTCCACTGAGAGTCTGAGATGGACCGCTATGTAAGTGTTTGCTTGTTGTGGTTTTGATATCAAGCTACTAGGCGGCGGCGGCATTTTTCGCCCTCTTTAGTGGTGTCGTATCTCAATGACACATAAACGTCGGCCCAGCAAAACAGAGCCGCCTCTGTATGGGAGACCACGGCTTTTTTTGTAAGAAGCGCGCAGCTTCAGTGTGGTTCCGTCCCATCCCAAATCAGCAGCAGGTGCGCTCCAGACTTAACATAGGAACAAACTCTTTTCGCTGAACACAGCCGACAAATTCCTCTCTGTGTTACCTGTAGCTATATTTTTTATTGTAACTCAGAAAATAGGACCCTTGTTTTAAACAGGGGTTCGAATGTTTCGTAAAAAACTGAGTCAATGCTAGAAGTATTAGGCATAGCATTCGCTAATTTTTTTTGGACCTCTATCATAAATTGACGATGTATAGAGCAAACAGTTTTTTGGTTATGTGACTTCCGATAAGTACTCGAATCATCGTTCTCCTGAATATCACTTGGCTAATCATCCAAACATCACATAATTATAATCCTACTTTATTACAAGCCAGAGAACTGTTTGCTCGGCAATCACCCACAGGAAGCTAACATTATTTATTCATCATACAATCCCCTGACCTTTTAATCACAAATTAACTGTACCTTCATTAACAGTGTTCATTAAGTGATATACAAGAAGTGTCTAGCACACAGTCTGATGTCGTTCGTAAGATTCCCCCTCGTTACTTGACGAGCTGTTGCGCTTTCATTCCACTTATTAGTAGGATGTAATCTTTCCGGATGGTGCCTTTACGAAATCACCCCGACCAATTCCACGTAGAGCCTATCGAGAAATTTCATTACGTTGATAATGAATGCCTTCCTCACACACGCACTTCAGTGTCCTCCAGATGAACTCAGCTAGAGACGCCGTTTTTTACTCTCCAGCCGAGGAGGAGAAGGAGGGAAGTGTCATCTGTCTGTAGAAGGTTCAATTAAGATACGGAGAGGCGCCAAGTAATACTTGAGACTGTTACTCTCAAATTCAAATATCCCATTAAAACTCTCCGACAAATATTTTCTTCCTTCCGAAGGTTCAAAGAGAACTGAAAACGAAATCACACCCTCTTGGATCGCTATGGTTTTCCCATCTCTGACTTGTATTTAATAATTTATTAAAGTCAAGAATATCTGTGCTAGACAGAGTTCCATGGCGTGAAATATAAAACGGAATACTTTGAAGAGACCTTATAGTTTTCGAGTCCAACGACACAAAGTACCCAGCGTACATACAACTGTATGAAGGAAAACTGATAATTATGGTCATTAATTTTGTATTGTAAATTTAGGTTAATTGACAAGCGTTACTGAAACTGTGATATTAGTCTGACTGTTGTATAACAATCAAAGAATGGGAAATAAAATTTTGGTTGATTTTACTCAATTAATGCATCATGATGGAAAAATCACGACCGGATCGGGAATAGTAACCGGAAACCTCCACTTGTTACGTGTTGATATTATACAATTGAAATATCCCAGTAAGATACGAGATTCCTTCATCCTCTGTATACACCTGACCATATTCTTCAGTTCTTGAATTAAAATGTTTTATTAAAATTATTTTTACAATGACAACTGGTATGGTAAACATGTATAAACGGTCAAGGTGTGAGGTCTACAGATGGTTGGAAGTTGATGCAGAAACACAAAAAATGAGACATGAAAAGAAAGTGTTTCTTTCAGCAATGCTTACAATAAAATTGCGACTATCAACAGTAATACAAACGAGGCAGTTGTGATTGGCTGGCAATGCTGCAGGTGGAGGGCTGCAGTGTGCCTGGACATCCGTCATCGGATGCTTCTAGTGGGAAAACGCTATTTGCTTAAGTGCTTTTGGTCGTTATGGGTGATTTTACGAATATTGAGAAGGTAGACGGGCATTTAATATTCCGCGATCGTAGAATCACCATGTATAAATTAATAAGTTATCTTTTTCCGAGACGATCGAGCTCTTGGATTCTTGATGAAGATTTTCCATATTTTTATTTGTCGTTTTTCGTTTTTACAAGTGGCTGGTTGTGATATATGGGGCACTAACCGTGGGCGAGGACTCTGTGAGGCTGGAGTAGCTGGAAGATCTGCTGGAGAGCAGAGGCTCGGGGCTGCTCAGGCTGGAATAGCTGGCCGTCGAGCTCAGGCTGAGCGTGTCCGACCGAGACCGAAACGGGCTGAGCTGCACGTGCTTCAGCATCCTGAAACACAAAAACACACTTAGCAAGTCGTTCGACGAACACAGATCTAGGAGCAATGCAGGTCAGAGACATTGAACACGATGGACATATACATAACTATCAGTTGATGTGAGGGAGCTGATAACTGATATCCTACAGATTTTTTGTTAAAAACAAGGTAAACAGTATTCCAAACGTGTCGTCAGTGATGGTATAAATTCTTCAGATATCAGCTGGAGGCTCAGGGAAGATCAATAACCGCAATTGATGTGAAAGACTTGGAGAAACAGAGTAGGCGGCTCCGTAATCGTGGACCGGTCCGATATGTCATCGGCAACGAGCAGTTTGAGTCTTGCTAATAAAGGGCCGGGTGTAGTGAGGGCGTGGTGTTCCAACTCGTTAGCCATAACCCCCAGCTGGCTATTAACGCTGCCCTGCGACCAATCAGAGGATGTCCAACAAACCGACCGGCAATTGGAGACCTCGTTACGACGAGGAAGACATTGAAGGGGCAGTCCAAAATTAGTATGACATACATGACTATAAAAGGAATACTGTTGTACAAGCAATCAGCTTTCACACGATCAAAGATTTAGTCAGGGACGTAATAAGGACAGATTACAAATAAAGTTTTGCCTTTATCGGCGGGCTACAAAGGACAATTATATTGATGTAAAATTTCATAACAATCACGAGTTTCGTTGATGTCGAATTAATTCAAAAATAAAAACCAAAAAAGCTGTGGATCTGTGTCTTGATGTATTCATAAAAAGCATTAACTTAACATTTTAAGATTACAATAAAACAATGGACAATGTAGTCTTTCCCGGTGGATGGACTGAATAAAAAAAGGTTCTCGGGATTTCACTCGGGTTATATAATTTGTAAAATATCATCAGTTACCTGAAGACGATGGCGGAGTTAGCAGTTGAAACGTTGTATTTTTCAAATCATATAACAAAGGTGAAATTCAGAGAACTTTTTTATTCATTAAAGCAATATACAATAAACTAAGCTATGAACTTAAAATTATAACTTTAAATCTATTATATGTAGTATAATGAAAATCATAGAAATTGACAGCAAATTTTGACTTATTTCTTTGATAATCATAAAGTAAATTTTCTATAAATTTATACTAGACCCTAAATATTAAAGCTTTTAATGTTACCATTGAAGTGGTATAAGCTGTAATTTTATTGTAAATCATTTTATTCATACGTAAAAAATTATGTAAATGTTTTTATAGGTGAATATGGCTTGGTAAGGTTGAAACCTTTACCCAAATGTAGAGAAATAAATACCGGAAATCTGGGCCAAATATTCATATTTACAAGTGACAATTGCTTATAAGCGAGTGTAAGAGAAAAGAAAATGGCAAGGAAAAATATCATAAGTAAATTAAATAGCGTGTATGTTCGTAAAATATTCTACGAAATAGAAGTATAAAATATACCAATCAATTATTCAAAACATTTATGAAGGACAGACATGGGAAACAATAAAACTAGATATACAGAAACTGGAAGCTTTTGAAATAGACGTCTTACGAGAAAGTCATAGTTTCAAAACTGGAGAGAAGAGAGAATAAAAATAAGTAGATTTCCAAGGCGCTACAGAAAAAGTAGGACGACGATTGAATTGGTTTGGAAATGTGAAGAGGATACGATATCAAATATGGCTGGAGAAATTAATTGACTGGGAACAGAACGCAAGACATAAAGAAAGACTACTGGAATATTGGCTGAAAAGAGTCGAATTTAAGGGATTGCATAATGAAGAATGGAAATATAGGAAGATTTGGAGAAGAGAATACGAGAGACGACCACGGGCAGCATGAATTGTTTCATCTTACCATGCATAGGTACACCGTTAAAATGTAGTATAAATAGCTATAGCTGTACAGGTAGAAAAATATATTTGTGTAAAAATTACATTAATTTCAGATCGTTCAATTTACGTTACAGTATCGTTTTTCTTGGTTTACAATGGATATATTTTTGTCTTGAACGGGGTGAATCACTCCGGCAGCCTTAGTTGATGCGATTGGTCATAGCCCTGGAAACTGATATTATTCATGGAATTATTGGTTCCTAATTATATAGCACACCGCGGGGAAGTGTCTTTTGCGGCTGAATACTGAAGAAGTTACGTCACGAGAACGCCACGTGTCGTGTCACCTCATTTCGGCGCTCCATTTCGTGCGTCATCCGTGAAGAAAGGAATTCCTGGGGGCTGTTGTTTCGTATGGTAATACGGGACTCATTTGCCTTCTCCCCCGCCTCCTTCCCGAGGGACACTGCCAGCTAACCACTGTTGTTGTCCACGGAGGAACACGCGTCGCTTCTTGCATTGCAGCTACCACGGCGCTGAGCTTCCTTCCTTCCTCTTCCGCAGCACGTGGAGGAGACCCGATCTCAATAAATATATCGCATCTTACCGACAGGAAAAGTCCCACATCGTTTGAAGCGCGCGTACCTTTAAATAGACTTTTAATCATTTCCGAGCAGTGACGCTAATAACAAGGCGTTAAGGGCGTCGCCGAGGAAACAGGTCGCCCTCGCAAATTTCGCCTCTTGCGGCTTCGTTTGATTCGCGACGATCGCAGACGGTAACTTTATTGAGATATCACCTATTGGAAAAAAAAAGCTTCCACCTGGATCCGATATGCACAGCTGCGTCTGGAATCTTGTGCGTCGCATATAAAAAACGGTTTCTTTGGTCGATACTTACAACACAGTTCGCTTCACGGTATTAACAAACAACTTGACAGTTCCTGGGACAGGAAAAATATATCCTAACGTATATTTTTCAATAGAATTGCATAAAATTAAATGACCGCAAACCAATTTTTATTCAATTAGAACAACGTTTAGTCCTCGCGTTTGTGTTCATTTCGGTTGTAACTGTCCTTGTATGCAGCCTAAGACGAAACATTTAGTACATGTGGACCTCTATTTTTTTTACTAAATTAATGCTTAACTAAATATTTCAAAATATAAAATCCTGAAAAATTTTACGTATTTCATAAATAGTAAACCAGCATATAAGTAAGAAAAAATTAATATAAACATTATTAACAGTAGTTCGCACTCGACGTTTCGTTCATAATTTTTGAACGTCATCTGGTATTATTTAAACTTTAAAAAAGGAGTATTTACAATATTTTTTATTTTATAAGATAATTGTATTGTACATATTATATTGTAAATATTTATTTTTATTTTTAGATATTAAAAGAAACCAGATGACGTTAAAAAATTAGGAACGAAACGTAGAGTTCGAACTACGGTTAATAAAGTTTATATTAATTTTTTATGACTTTGCTATGTATGTAATTTTATTCAGAATTTTTTATTTCGAAGTATAGTTAGTTAAGCATTAGTTGAAAATAAAAACGGAGGTCCAAACATACAAAATGTTTCGTCCTAGGCTGCATCCAAGGGCAGTTACAACCGAAATGATCCCAAATGTGAGGACTAAACGCAGTAGTAATTGGATAAAAAATGGTTTGTCTCTGAATCGGTAGTTTAATTTAGTTTTATGCAATTCTATTAAAAAACATTGGTTAGTATATATTTTTACTGTCCCACTTGACTTATATATGGAACGCCATCTATACCTTGAGAGCAGTAACGAATATGAAAACTTGAGGTAATGTGTTCTCAATTAATAAGAAGCAGACTATGAAAATTAGTCTAATTTTGGATATTCCGATTGTTCCGAAGCCTTAAATGTTTGTACCTCTTAATATGATGTTCCCAAGACTTGAACACAGGTTGTACGACGAAGCAGACGTCGAACCGGTCCACATCCGTTCGCATTTCTGCGGAGGAGGAGGAGAAGGAGAAGTCTGCAGCACATTCCAGCTTATCTCTAATAGATCGCCAGAAAGCCAGTAACAAACGGATATCACACTGACACTAAATCACTAGACGGACCCAACATGGAAAACGAGAATCCATGAGAATTATTATTCTCTAGTTTATGCGTCGTTAAAGTGTGAGACGGTCCCTCCAACCTCTTCCCACTTCTGCGTCTCACTGCTACTGGGATAAGTAGATAACGGGGACAAGTAATTATAATAAAATTCGAGATTCCACTAAAGAAATTTCTTAAATTGTATTGTTATTTATAAAAAAAACTTGTAAATAAGACGCAGGTCAAATCAAATAAACCCTCTCAAGGAAACTGCAGCAGAGGGAAATGTATTTTGGCTCTGGAAATAAATTATTGTGTCAGTTTCACTTTCGCACTAAGTATTGGAGCTATTGAAGGTAATGTGTTTATATGTAAAGAAAAAAATCCATGAGCATACCTCGTAGCTGTAGGCCGTTTCGGAACTTTCAGAAAACCGGTGCGAAAGGATTTTTCGACGATTGGTCGCTTTTTTGAAACCCAACTCCATGGTCGTCTGATGCAACACAAATTATTATTTCTTTTAAAAACAGGGTAAGTTATGCAACGACGGAAATAGCTTTTCTAACGGCATCTGTGTAACACTCGAAACTTACGAAACAGATAAAATTGTTTCCGTGATTATCAGCCACGATAAAGTAAACTTATGACTATTCAGACAACGAACGTCATTGTAAGGTACAAACACAGGTGTAGCATGGTGAGTGACGTGGGAAATGCAAGAAGTGGGGAAGGTGGAGGACGAGTATTTCCGTCAGTGAGCATAGCCGTTGGAACTAGCATTTTTAGAAATATTAATTATATTGTTAGGAACAGGACACACGGACACCGCAAAGGAACCTCCACCTATCAACACTTAACTTTTATGGATGAGTTATTTGACGTACAACATATCCTGAACTGAAGCACGTGTTTACTTTTGGGACCCAGTGGTTCCTGGTAGTAGTTGCGTCGCTGAACATCGCGGGACAGTTCAGATACAATACAGTAAGATAATAATTGAGTACGCTGAGTCTACCCAGCATCAAAATTTTATTCATTAATTCAATGGAGACCATAAAACTCAATTTAGATGATCGGGATGGAAAAATCTCGACTGAAACGAGACTCTAACTCCGAGCTGGCATTCTACCATCTGAACCAATCCAAGTTGACTTCCGCGCCGCTGTGAGCTCCCTCCAACCTGACGCTCAGTCTCGCCCTCAATTTACTTAATCATGATCTTCACACCCTATACAATATCAAGGGATGGAGAAAGCTCGCAGCTGTGCGGGAGTCGACTCGGGTACGTGGTTAACACAAATGGAAATAAAGAACAGTGAACGAGAAATTAATAGTAATAAACGTAGGAACGTTACTGTTGCGACACATAAAAATTGTGATTTTAAAAGGGATTTAAGTGATGTGTGCGAGCCTGTAATATAACGCAAACGGGGAAAAGTAAGGTCTGACAGTTTTTTAAGAGTTTTCTAGGTTGAAATTCCGCAATTGCATCGGATGATTTCATTTCTATTCAGATGATTGCCATCAGTCTCTGTGCCAGGAAGGAGGCTTTCTTTCGCCACCTCGCTCATCGCGACGAAAGTTGAGTCACAGACGCTCTCTGACTAACAGACACAGTTCTTGCACAACGTCTTCTTCCACATCCAACAACGTCGGAATAGGAACCGGAGCGACCGTCGCTTTGTGTATAATCGAGGCTTCCTGGTTAAGTGGGACGGATAGCGCCACTTTTGTCTACTTAAAAGGGGTGTATTGCTCCGACGTTTTGCGAAATAAGTGCGGAAGCGGTCTCGAGTGGAACTCCACTTGGAACTATTTCCGCCGACTCGGTCCAGCTAACTGGAGCAGGGCCTTTCCACGGCTATGAAAATCCAGAGAATACAGGAAACATGCTTGCTGCTCAAATTCATTCGGAAACCTGGCGATAAAGAGGGAAACTATCAGCCCAATATCTATGTGGTGCAGTGGGGCAGATACGTAATCGAACCAGGGTTTTTGTGGAGTAGCACGAAGCATTAGGAAACAAAGGGTCCGATTGTGGAGTACTTAGGACATCGTCGATTCTATAATCTTTGGCTCTGCTGATGAACGGGACGTATCTTCCTCAATAACAGCCCTGTGGCTCGTCCTTACCAGTGCAAAGAACGTATAACTTGCCTCGGAATTATTAATTCCAGTAATTAACGACGCTTTTACGAATCTGTTCAGATATATGCTGCAATATTTTTCAGCAATTATCTTTCTTAATTGAAATTAATCATTTATCGTCTTGTCTGACATTTCAGACCTTTCTGCAACTTTTGTGGAACATTTCTGATCCCAGTCAATTGTTTCTTAAGTAGGTCAAATATATCCATGATGGTGTCGTCAGATTTGAAATAAATCCACTGGTATCTATTTACATGTAATAGTACGACAAAGACTGATAGACTGATCAACTCAGATCCAAAACTGCTGAAGCTAGGAATGCGTGTGAAGTATGATGGAACCATTAAAGCCAGTATATTTCAAAAATCAATCAATAAAGGAGTAAAACTGGATTTGAATTACTCTGGATGTTTACAAGCGCGGAAATGACGTGAACACCTACCCCATCAATGGGATTTTTATATTTCAGCTATTATAAAACACATTAAATAAATATTGAAGTTTATATAACTCATTGTAAGAATTGTTCCCAGTTTTGATTTAACAAACCAAGCGTTAAATAACAATGTTAAAATATGTCACGATAATGGCCTTAATATGTGATATAATTTATTTTTAGTAACTTATTTATGACCGTTAATTTTGTGATGTGATTGCAGATTAGTTTATTTTTATAATAATATTATTAATGGCGATACAAGTTAGAAAATGAAGTTGAATGATAAAATTAAATTTCTTCGTATAAACACGAGTGTTATTTTTACATAATTTAACTAAGTCACTCAAAACTATATAATTTTTATTTCAAGCAATTCATTGTCTATTTAAATTTCATATTTTATGCAAAGGTTTCTTTGTAGTTAAGAGCAGAATAATGTTATTAAGTATTTTTTCCCCTGAAGAAGTCCAAAATTTATGGACGAAACGTATCTAATAATTGGCTGTTTTGATGATTACTTGTTAAAAAGCTTTTATATCCTGCTACGTATTTTTACAGACGTTACAGGCCTGAATGAAACTCGTTTATTATTTCTTAATAGACGAGTAATAGAATCCGGGTGACAAGGTGAAATTTCAAAGAATTTAGTGATTAATGAAGAAAGACAGGGAGCGATGATGTTCTGCGCCGTAGCGAAGGGTTTCGTAACCTCTGATAGTAAGTCACCCGTGCGTGTAGTTGCATAATAATTACGCAAGGACTGTTTGTTCCCAAAGGATCACGAGAGGGATGGGTCCTGCTCAAACGCACACCACGTCTCGGAGTTATTTTCCTAACTTGAAAACTGTAGCTAAAGATATCATTTGCTTTGCTAGTCCAGACCCTAGCAGTGGAATGAAAAACCTGTTCCTCGAGTATTTACAACCTGTAAAGACAGGATTATAATTGTAATATTTTCATGAACATGCCTCGAACTTGAAGCACGCGAGCTTAAATGCGGGTAATAAGTCCATAAGCCCTTAGGAGTTGACTCTGTAATGACAGAATCATGAAGGTAACGTGTGCTTCGGGTGTAATAGTCTGACTTTTGAGATTGAGGACAGAGTATCTTGTAACTGAACACTTGTCGGTAGAGCTGCTGGGATTTCTAGTTTGTCCACGCACCATTGCGTAATGGAAGGGAACCAGTGCGTACGATCTCTCTCAAGGACGTGATCGTCCAACATCCTTGTGGCAGGGACTTTAATAATTATCGAGAGATAGCATCAAGGATAATCAGTAAACATGAAGACAATTTAAGCCCGGGTACTAAAACTCCGTTACGAAACAAGTTTATTTTCCTATCTTCCGGTGCATAGGCTTCATGAAAATAATCACGTTTAGATTTAGCTCCAGTTTTTATCGGATTCCATCGCTGGCAAGGTTATCAAGTCCAGAAAATATTGCCATCATACACTCTACAGAATCAAACGTGATTCTTGTTCTTTTTTTGAGGTTAGGAATGG
The DNA here is from genome assembly GCA_034510155.1 of Eucriotettix oculatus. Lineage (NCBI taxonomy): Eukaryota > Metazoa > Arthropoda > Insecta > Orthoptera > Tetrigidae > Eucriotettix > Eucriotettix oculatus. The sequence continues at coordinate 32,586,608 of CM067381.1, forward strand.
TAACACGCGTTCACTTTCGTTGTCGGTATCCAGGCCAAACCGCAACATGATGTTCGCTAAATTCAAGGGATGCGAAGGCCTGTCATTGTCGTAATTGGACCTTAGAACCATAATTTTCTTTTAATCCGCCCAGAAGAATCGCCTCGAGCCAGAGAACGGCACAAGTCAAATTGTTTCTGAGGCTGGATTGTCATTGGACGTTGCTTGTAGAATATACAACACCGATTAAATTACATATTATAATCGCAATTTCCCAATTTTTTGAAACATTGGTGGACTGTCCAAAACAATTTTCGTGGCGATTCTTTCGTGTTGACTGAATACAAATGGAGAGACAGTTCGCGCTGTGACGAACATCTTTTTAGAAAGGACGCGAGGTGATGGTGATGATGACGACATGGTAGCAGCGTCATGTGGTGATGTCACGCACCAGCCGCGGCCAAACACCGCTCCTTCCGTAAATACGCTACCGCTTACTCTACTTGGAAATACAAACTACCACTGACATAACTGCTTTCGCTCCATCATCTAGTGAAATCCCAGCCTCAGTGCTGCAAGCAATACCATCTACTTCACGAATTTTTCTCAGCTTATCAATTTTTCTGTCAAAGCATAACGTTTTCGCGTTTATCATCATCGTCGTCATCAAGTTGGCAAATACTTTTACCCAGTTAATATAACCCAGAATCATTCCATAGATCGGAAAGTCTGCATTCATTAAACTTCATTTTTCACTAGTATGGTCATAAATAAATATATTAAATATTGAAAACTGTTCTGGTAAGACGAATTTAAGTATAAAGGTGACTTAAATGGTAAAGAGGGCAAGGGAAACATTCAAAACAACTTGCATCAAAGGGAGTGATAGGAAAGTAGTTACACTAAGTGATAGGAGAGCACTAAGTAACTGTTAGGCAATGAGTTGGTTAGTTAATTGGTATGTATCGAAGAACGTGACGGTAATGAGTTAGATATTGCTTGTAGGTTATCCAGAAGTGACACGAAAAATAGGAGATACAAAAGGACTGGCAGATTAAGTATTTTTTTTAAATACCGGTGGTGAAATCTAGAGAAAATTCTCTCCGCGGGAAGTAATTCCAGTAATCAAAGTCAGAAAAGTTATCTTTCGACCGCAAAGCTAATTTAAACATAGTATAAATCAAATACGTTTATTATTTAAAGCATTATTAAACAAGAGTTTTTATTGTTTGGTTTATTTAGATCGCTTCATATAATGCTGCAGCTCTCTTGATTTCTATCGCATAAAATACGCCATCATTTCTCGTCGATGCGGCGCAGAATGCATTGGTCGAGTTGGTTGAGTTTTCTACATATCAGAAGTAAATAATCGTATCGTATTGAAAAAAGAAACTTATTTATTTCAGCCGCTCAGCCAATGTTTCATTGCCTAATGGCGGCGCTTTGATTCTTTTCATGGATGTCGATAGTCTGTCTCTGGTCTGAGGCCGAAGATAGACAAGCAGGCTGGTGTTGAGCTAGGGACAGCGGAAGTGTCAAAAGAGTTATGTGCGGATGGGAATAACTCACTCCGGAAGCATCACGCCCGCCGTATCCAGAGCTAATTTTAAAATACTTCCTTTCCCTGGCAAAAATCCAGTCAACTCAGAAGACAGCTGTTCAATGTTGTCCTTGGCCAATGTTGTCAAACAGAGGGAATTCGCAAATCCCAAATTTAAATAATTAGCTTGGGAATCTGACAAAGCATTCACACAGAATAGTTACACGGTCCACACGTCTACGAAGTGTTTTTATAAACGATTTAACATTTTTATCTCTTCAAAATTAAATTCAGCGGGCCTCTGAAATATTTGTGCTGTAGTGTGACGCACTCCCATCAACGAGAATTTAATTCTTTTTTGACGTATATTATTCTTTGGTGAGCTGGTGCAATATCTCTGCTTCTTGTTATTACTGACTTTGGTTGAATAGGTTACAATTGTTTCTCCTCTTATTAAAGCAGAGAATTGTGTGATTACCGAAAATGCAAAATCGTGCAGTTTCGTTCAAGAGAGAGTGGGTGAGTTGCTGAATATCTGGAGTAAGCTGTAACGTGAAATAGAATATTAGAATCAAAACTGCCAGTGAGCAATATTGCGCAGTCAATACAGTAAGTCGAATATACCTCATTTTCTCCTTCAGTGGGTGGCTTGAACTTTATAAATAAATAAATTGTCTTAAAAGGATTATGCTGATAATACGGGTAATTATTTCAAGTTATATTAACTAACCGATACGAGGGGAAAAAAATCGTACAAACAATTTGATTAGCATTTTGGTAGACTTCCGATCCGAAATGACTGTAGCTGTTGTTGAAACATGATTAGACATTGTAATGCCTTTATAATTAACGCATCGTAATTCAGGCAGTGAATTAAACGAGGAAACAATGATACGAAAGTGACTCTGATAACCTCAAACTGCCATAACGCGTAAAGTCTTTGTAATGATAAGCCGAGAAACAAGATTTAACGCTGTCGTGAGATGGATCAATACAGCGATGATTTGTTGGTAGTTCGGGAAATGGGAAGATTGGATGCACAGCAGGACCAGGGTTGCACTAAATTATTAAGGACAAACGAATTTTTTTAAAGGAATGTCAAAACTATGTCATGGGAGAATTGGCGTACACAGAAACGTATACAAAAATTTGTAAACAATGTAATATAGATATACTATTAATAACAATGACAGCCCTGGACGTTGCAGCAGCAACCTGAAACGTTTGTTTATTTTAATTAATGAACTGAGGAGGTCTCGAAAGTTGGAGGGCGAAAAGTTTTCAATTCAAATAAATTATTCCATCTGCCTTTTGGCCATTCTGTGCGTTTTATTTATAATAACAAGTCAGGTTAATTTAATTGCTTTATTTATAATAACAATTACGCTATTATTTAACATTTGACAGAAATCCGTGGCTACGAAAAAGATAAATGTGTGTACATAAATCGAAAAAAATATAATGCATGGATGAATATGTAGACCTACATTTACATTTTAATTTTAGGACGTATAGAATAAAATACAATTTTTAATAAAAACAAAGGGTTTATTAAGAATTTCAATTTCAAATATAATTGTTCATAAACTAATTTTTATTATAAATAATATAAAGTTTTACTTTATAATTAAAAATCTCCAATGAGAAAAAAGTACAAATAAAATTAAAAATGCACACTACAACTTGATCAGATGTTCCGTGTCGTGCTCAGTAATGATGGTATTTTGTTGACTATTATTTCAGAATTTTTTCCCAATAATAATGTTCACGTAGTTCAATATTTATATAAGGAAAAAATTGTGTTCGCTATATTTTTTAATTTAAATTTTTTTACAGTATTCTTTTTCTTTAAAAATCTTATTTTATTTGACTGATAGGTATTGTATTGTGTTTGCATTGCATTTCATTTCCAACAATTTTATCGGTCACATACAAAATATTAAGAAACTTTTGGCTTTCGCAACTTAATTAACAAAATTTCAATCTGCGTAATTTATTTTTATAAATGGTGCTTGATAAAACTATATGAAATGTAATGCACCAACACAAACGATCTTTAATGTACTAATATCATTGTTAAATCCTTACGTTCGGAAAAGAATTGTTTTGGAAGTGGAATTACTTGATTAATTGACGACTGAATATTTTTCCGGTTGTGTCCTTCATTTTCTCTGCTTGGGTTTACGAGTGTGTGTGCGAAAGACGGGGCAGCAAATGGAGGGCCTGGGAACGATAATGGAAATTCTTAACTGGCAACTTTTAAAATATTATGTCGCACATGGCTGTGATTCTGTTCGTGTCTACGGCATTTTTTTCACATCGTCAAGAGAAATTGTAAACCCGTTTTAATGAGGTGAATATTACATAAATGGTGAACAAAAGTAAAAAATAAGACGTATAAAATAATGCCCGCACTTGATATTAACTTTAATTACCCGCAAGATGTTCTGTGCATGTTAAGGTGTAGCAGGTGCTGTCTGCTATTGGGAAATCGCCGCGCAGTTTTGCGAATATTTCGCCACCTCCTTGGGAATAATACCAGCCTGCTTCTCGCGGATGCTTGTGGGAAAGCTCTGCGAGGGATGTTGCGCAGGGAAAGCAGACGAATACAATTAAGATCGACGACGGGAACTTCCCAAGCCTTTTTTATACCTGCCTCGCATGTGGAGAAAGCGCTCTCACATGGCGCACGAATCCCAATCATACATACTCCACATGCTCTCTATAGGTAACAACACGAAAAATTACGGAAAATTAATTATATATTCACTCGGAAATATAACACCTTCGTCTTATAAAATACTATGAAAAAGTCAAAAAATAATAGCGTTATCTGATTCAGACTGTATTCCCGGCGTTACCCGGTTACTTATTACTATTAGACTGAAGTTCTTACTTCCATCTTGCCATGACACTCAAATCGTCCAATAAAGTCTATTTTTCTTCCCGAAGCCCCGTCAATTTATTTAAAATTCTTGAATTAAAAAAAAGCAGCGAAACTCTAAATCATTAGTTATGGTTGGTTGTATAAGACAAAAGTACAAAAATAACGAAATTCGCCAGCACTTCAATAGAAAAAATATTAATTACGCATAGAGGGGTTACTTCTTTTAAATCCTTACTTGAAATTATTTTCTTAGGTTTTATAATTATAAATACACACAGGCTGTAATTCAAAAATGTCTCTTAAACTATTCCGTGAGATTTAAGGTTGATTTAAAGATCTAAAGATTAAAAAATTATCTTTACGGTTTTTTGACACTGATATTTTTTAAAGTAATGGGAAAAAGTTGAGTTTCAAATCAGCCTTGCTTCTGTGAATATATGTCACGTTAAAAGAAGTTTCTAAATAAAAAAATTATACAAACTTGCTTTTTTAAAAAACCTTTTGTATTGTGTTGTTTATCATTATCCTTTCATATGCTCGTTTTTTCCGGATATAATTGATACAAGCACACACATTGTACCGAATTAAATATGGCGTCTTTACCGGGATTATCGCGTCTTGACTTGTGCATATATTTTTTTTAGCTATAATTCCTTTTTGGTTTCAGCTGTGCCTAAATCAAAATACGACGATGTGAATTTTTTTCTAAAGGTTTTCGATATGGATGTCATCGATAAGTTACTAAATTAATGTTTTCACCCGGTTAAATAAAGAGGGGGCTCATCGATTGGTGAAGAACACTAACTTTGGAGCTGTTTTGTGTGTGCCACTTCGACCACAGTTGCATTGTGTGTTAGGAGAGTCGCGTGCCGAGTGTCGTAGAAAGCGAGCAAGGTAGGGCGGTTCTACTGTCATCGACCTTGCTCTTCACGACCGAGTGAAGAGGGAGAGAGACGAAAAAAAGAAGACTTCCTGCTCTGGAAATGCCGCGAACTAGGCACTCGTACATTACGCTCGTCTAAGCTAAGAAAACTAATATGTCCGACACGAAAGTAACTAGACATACGATTGACGAAGGGAGATATTGTCAAGATAAAAAAAATCATAAATGTTTCGAATGATGATCTCGGAATATTAATTTACGCCGAGAATCGATGCTTCTTTGGAAAACTAACATTATCACTTTGAAAGAAATACTGTAAAGATCATTACATTTTTTAGGACCAAAGGTGCAATTGCCTGGAAATTCAGCCAGTCAACTACAGTAAGATCAGCTGTCAGCTTGATTAGTACTGTCCGTATAGTCGCTTAGGTACGACGGATAGTATTTATTTATTTTAATTAATGCTTTTTGTAAACGTGTCCTCCTGAGGGCTGTAGCAGCGAGACATATTTTGGTGGTAATTCTTTGCCAATCTTGAGAGAGTTACCAGTTGAGTAATTTTGTCCAGAATTGCCATGACAAGCGCACTGAGCATTCACAGTTGTGATCTAAATGTTTAGTCAATCTAAGAGTGTACACATGTATAGGTGGTGAATTGTTCTCTGCTTCTCCCTGCTGCAGAAACAAGTCGACGGAAGTGGTCCCTAGGGAGGGTTCCGTGGTAATAAGCAATAACGGCGTCGGCGTCGACAGGAAGTTATGATTCATGCGTCGGTCTATTAGCGGCTTGTTTCCTGCAACGCGAGGGGGAGTTTCACAGCACAGCGTCACAGTTACGGATTTCGTGCCTTGAATATTTTTGAAAAGTTTGTAGCCGTTCCCAAAGTAGCTCTGCTATTAAGTGCGGCCGAACCATGATGCTGCGCAATCCTCGAGATGACGGGACGGCACTGAAACCGAACATGAACCACCAATGGCCATAATTCGTATATTTCATGAACTGTAAGTTGTATATGTAATCTGCGAAACACTCTTGAAATATCATGCCTTTGAATACTAGCGAACTCTAGAATTAAGTGTATGCAAGATGGCTACAGCAGGTTAAGACACTGAAGCTACAACGAACAAGAGAATAATAATTTGGCAGAAAAGACTGTATAAGTGATAACTGAAAAAATCGGAAAGAAATCAGTTACCACCTAGATGTTATCCTAGCAATCTTAAGTAACTTAAGCAATTATATTCTACGTAATGTACAATATATTCTTCATCTAAATTATAACATAATTTTCTTAAGGTACGTATTCAAAGTGCAACAATACACCTAAAGAAAAACACAATGGTAACACTTATCATTATATAATTTTACATAATTACGTAATTACCTTTTGTCACGAATGAATTATATAGTACTTTGCGTCCATCAGCTTATATTTCCAAAATAAAAGTCGTCAACGAATTAAATTTTTATAATGAAAAATCATCTGATATAATATGAATAAATGGCCTGAGTCATAAAACTATTAATCTGTCTGTTCACAAAATATTAAATAACAACGTCGTTTCGTTGTCTTTTGGGACCTCTTCAATTATAAAAATTTTAATAATTTTGATATGAGTTAAATTATTAATGTAAGGAATAATTATTAAAATTAAAGAGGACGAATCGTCATTGTGTATTTGGATTGTAATGAACAGTATAAGTAGTGTTTCTATTCAAGGCCATTCATTTATTTAAAATTTCTTTTCACGGGTCGACTTTTGTAATGATAAATTTTGTCCGTTTGATTCTGAATTACAAGGGTTCGCGTATACGAACGAGAAAGAGAAATAATTGTTCGGTTGCCTAGAAACGGGGAACACAAAGGTTAATTACGAAACATTCGCAGGAAGGAGAAGAAGAGCGAGGGACTTTGCGCGTTATATTAAGCTTGCAAGTGACGAGTCCTCGGCGTTGGAACAACGTAAGGGGAAATTATAAAATGTATGATAGATATAGAGGAATAATAGGAAGGCATAATTATTGAGGCTGAAGATAATATTAAATACGAATTTAAAGTAGTGTGCTGTTTGTTACGGGGTCGTTATCAATTACTGTTGTGGTGTGTCACATGACAAGGGTATATTTGGAAAACACAGCTGTGGTGCAGTTATCGGCCTGAGCGTACGGCACAACTCTGGCAAATGCTGACTACCCTTGTTCTCTCTCCCTTCAGACTAACACGCAAATAGACGAGCAACCATGAACTTTAGGGTCACGTGCGCATATGGTACGCGTGCCACTGCGTGAGACATCTGGCTGCAGTCACCTGTACCGGCACTAAATCAAACCGTATTAGGAGAACAGCCGGTCTCCATGCTTAATGTTTATCCATGCACACAGGATCCGCCGTGAAACACATTCGGACAGTCTTGATTTGAGTCACAGGTAAACAGACAGGGTGATCATTTCCAGTAAGGATTAGCCCAAATAACACACTATCAAATGTAAATTGCATCAAAACATTTTGATGGTATTCGTCAGGACGAGACACAAATACATTTTATAGTTTTGATATACCATACGTTGCTTTTCAATTGACAGGAAAAAGAAAGACAAAAAATAAATACGGCGGCCTGCGTGAAGCTGTAAATCGGGAAATTAAAAAGTGGACAAATGTTAAAATGAAAAATTAATCTTATTAAAGAATATTTAACTGAAAATGAGACTACAGAAATCTCATGTCACAGTACACTACTAAACGTTCTGAACACATTATTACTTGTACATATAAATTTATGTTCTCCTTTAATGTGCTTCTGTGTTTCTCATCACGCCGACATGCAGAAATCTTGATACTATAGAGTCAGATCAATGGAGTAGGCCTACAACGTTCTATTCCAGGGGATAAAAGCAACAGATTTTCATCCTTAGTTCCCAACTTTTAGCCACGATTTATCCGGAAAATTCTTCATAAATTTCTCAACTCGATTAATTTTATCCGTTGAGATTCATTTTAGATTTGAATTTCGGCACGTGTGATGCCTCAGACGCAAGATCTTTAATCTTGCCGAGAAAGGTTAAGGGATTACGATAAGAAGTCATCTGTATCCAGAATTTAAACGAGAAAGTTGGAAGCGGTTCCAAGAAGAAAGTAGAGTTTACGGAGAGTTTGAGGTAGATGTCGAAGCCGGTCAGGTGCTTTATCAGATGCAGTCTTGCCGTCTTGGGTTTCGTTTTCCATGGTGTCGCTCAAAACTAGGACACGGAACGGAGCTGCTTGTCAGCAAAGGTCGTCCTTGGACTCTGGGAACGAGTATTGTTCGCACGCGAATGTGTCCGCCATTGTTACCGACGCATGTTATCTAATGCGAACACGACACGAGCTACATCGGCGCAATATTTCCTGTGCGTAGGAACAACTGCTTTGTAATGTTCTTCTCAGCATAATATGTTGGCGATTTCGAAAGGTACGTTGCTATGTGAGAATGTGCACTGGGGGAAAACCAATGGCTCCTGACGTGTAACGAGTAGCTCTCGGAAAATAGACAACAACGATAATAGAGATAAATATTCCCTTATTCCAAAATAAGGCCGTAAGAATTTACCCAACATTTTAATTGTAAAAGTTAGATCAGTTTAAAATAAAATAGTTATTAATGTCTGTAGGTTTAATATCAGTTCAAATAAGGGCAAAACAGACAAAAATTAGTGAAACGTAAAATATGGATCAGTTTATTTAAGGTCTTGGAAAGTAACCACACATTAACGGCATTTCCCTGAGAAACCTCAAATAAGGAAAACCAGACTGGAATTCTAAACTGGCTCCTTACAACAGTTACAAATTACTGCCCTGTTAAAATTTTTACCTTGCAGAAATTATATATGTGAGATAAAATGTTAGCGATGGTGAACTTCGTCAGATCGATATTAGTTCCTCGTTTGAGAGACAATATGCCAGTAGTCAATGACGTTCTTACCACAATAATATAGTAATTTAAGAATGTCGTAGGTAGAGGACGTTTAATCACGGAGGAGTTTAGTGTTTTAAATGTGAACCGTATGAGCCAGAGTCTGGTACGAAGCACTGAGCGTCGTCATGTGCATTGCAAATTGTTGCTCAGCAATATTGTGTGGAGAGGCTGGCTGTGCTACAGGTGTCTGTCCGTCTGCGGCAGCTGTTGCCTTGTTCCAGTAAATGGAGACAGTTTCGGCCGGAAACGGAAGCGAGGGTGTGGGCGACCGGATCTGCGGGGGTGTAGGCTCAGCATCCGCCTCATCAAGATTGCCTTCGCGACGGAGGATTCTGCAGGCCTTGTCGCCCCCCCCCTCCCCTTCCTTCAAATGCAAAAACTACATTCAAGCTGTCGAATTTCTCACGACCCTGTGAAGGTTCCGTGACTGAAATCACGATGCAGACTCTTATTTGCTATTCAACCCCTAGAAATAAAATGGGATGCTCTGTGCTCCGTGAAGCTTGGTCAATGACTCGTAGTAACGCTATTCATTATTTTAATAGATATTTTGAGTGAGAAACTGAAGAAGCTGCGGGATCTGGATTGGTTGATACTCCCTGATCTCGTCAACTTGCCTGCTATTAAAAGTCATAAAAAATGTAATATGATTTATAATAAATCAACAATGAACGGCGATGACCCGATCATCTCATTTACTAATCTACTAGGTAAATAAATCGAGATTCGATTTATAGGCCAGAATGTACTCAACACAATGAATTTTATTTGAAATTGATAGGACATAGTTAGGAAAATCATATATACCTGCAAACTGAAAGCACAGCATTCGGTCTGCAATACACATTTGCATAATTTCTTAAGCAGACTGACAAAAATGAAGAAAAAATAGTTTTGAGCTACCAAAAAAATAAGATTTTTTTCTAAAATGTCAAGCAACCAAATCTTGTACCACTTGGAATATATTGAGCCTGAGACAGTTATCAATATAATTTCAGTGGTATAATCGATTTATTTACAAATATTGGGAGAAATGTATAAATTACTTTTAAGTTTTGCAATTCTAGAGTTCACTAGTCGGGATTGTTACTGCAATATCAGTGTAATTTTCATCGACCGTCTAAATTTCTTTAACAGTCATCGCATGAATAATAAGCCTAAATCGAGTCCTGAGAATCAGAGAGTGTGAAGACCAGTAGCGCATCTAATAGGAGAAGCTGAATAAGACGCCCAGTCATGAGGCAGGCGGAGATCTGGAGTCAAAAGAATGAAGCTATGACTTCGGTGAATCACGGACCTGTGCGCAGAAGGTGAGTCACTCAGAGAGACGGCCTTGCGGGAACAACCGTGACCTACCAGCACACACACACTCATCCTCAGAGTTCCTACTCTACTTAAAATATTAAGTATTACTTTCAATATCTACAAGAACCAATCAAGAGGATGTTTCGTGAACGGCATATGAAATAGTAAGGGCTGCTACACGACACTATTTTTCGTGGAATATTTAGCTGGTGTCTTTTAACTACAAAAAAGAAAATAGCAACACATTAAAACGCCGTCAATTTTTTTTTCGAAATTTCGGTTAATGAAATTGACTGATCGTCTCAAAAGCAGTGAATCAAATCTGAGAGAGAAAATTTCAGCTGGCAGGCATGTAGCTTGACCCCAGATGGAAACCAGAACTGTACCCGCTAGGAAATCTTACAACGTCAGTAGTTACAGAAGTGGCACATGAGAAACACATCCAAGCTGATAGAAATGGTCCTTCGAGCGATGGTCCACGTCACCGATGCGATATCGGATCCAGCAGCAGAGAAGGGGCTGGGGAGTCCAATTTATTTAATAGGAAGGATAGCTCTAGCTCTCCCCTGTAATGTGGCCTGCTTCCTCAATCAGGCGGTAGGAAGCACTCGGAGAGATGACCTCAGAGCCGTTGCAACACGTCATGTCCCTTGAGGACCACACGACCACCAAACTGTGCAGCCTTTGCAGCTACAATTTCATCTCTTGAGGCCCGCGAAATATTCAGGACAAATAACCATTCAGATATACTTAATGTTACGAATGAATGATGATTTTCACTTTTTTGATCACTTATTTTCAGTGACGTCGTACGTTATAATTTCATTTTATCCACAGCCATTATAGTTTTTCGCAGAATATATAAAAAATAAGACGACATTAATTTAATGTCAAATATCGAAAACGTGTACCAAAAATTGTAATTCTGCTTGGGGAGGCACAAGCAGACACGAAAGAAAAGACTTGCCTCTCCGAGATAACTACTACTGTCTTCATTATGGTTATTTCCGTCAAAAGATGATCCACTCCACAGGTTCTAGTGTTGGATCCGTTACGCCTTATTAAACATATGGGTGAAAAGACTAAGATTAAAGGACTTGAATGCCGTATACTTTATGTGAAAGCAAATGATGTAGAAAAGTTTCATTGCGTCATGTATACAAGGACTGCATTAAATCGTGAATCTTATCGTTTCACTTAAAAAAATACCTGAGTGTAATTCGTATTTGAGTGCTGACTCATTGCAGCAGATGGTGCGAGTCTGATTAATTAAGCGTGGCTCCCCAATCCCTCGGCTGTTAATATTTAACTTGTAAGCTAAGCCCTGACAATGTGCACACGCATCAATCACGGTGCCCCAACGTCTGTCTGCAAGAGTCTCCCCAAGGGTGTGGTCCGTCCATCCACCAGGGTGTGGCTGCACTTAATATAACTACCATGGAGGGACGGTAAGTTTGACATCGTAAGCAGAATTGGGGGGAACAATGAAGTCTTGCAGCAAGTCAAAATTTACTGCTAATTGACAATTTTGTAGTGCAGAAAGTCTGAAATAACTGAAATTAGGAAGTGGTGTCTGAATGATCAGGTAGCCACTGTTAATTTAGAAAAGAAAGCATCATTATCGTGAAGGATGATGAATGGTTCGTACACGCGTCGTTGAGAGCCACTAAAAGGATTCGCGTTAAGTGAGTGGCACTGGAGGACCTCACACGTGATGACTGATGTGGTGATTGCTTTGTTTTTCCTTTCCATGTTGACAAAGATGGATCTCCTCCGCAAACGTCGCCTCAATCAAGAAACTGCTGCTACTCAAAAAGTTCAACACTTGAAAACAATTGCAGTGTTTTAACATTATGGGACAGACGCGTGACCTTTCCCTTTAAGCGAGTGTTTCACGCCGCTTTACCGGACCAGATTATTTGGGTCCTTTTCGGATAATCAATTTTGCGTTTCGCAATACTCGCGCTGCGCGTCTTTGGAAAGCGTCGTTAATTAGTCGGACTAGGTTAGGCTTCCCCGAAAAATTAGCCACGCGAGAAGACTCCGCCCACTTTCTGCCGGCTAATTGGATTTGTCTTGTGCGCGGACAATTCTGCGAAGTCGACATGCAAATAGCTACCGACCTTGGACCTTGAGGAGGACGAGATCCATCTCCGGAGAGTAATCCAGTTATCAAGCTAAAAACAGATAACAAGCTAATTTCTTTTTTTTTAATCCAGAGAATATTGGAAACTCATCGCACTAAACATTCAAATCTCTTAAGAGTTTCTGCATTATAAGAATTTTTTTAAGTTAATAACAGATTTTCTCTTTGTGTCGCTCTTTAAAATATTATTGACTTTTTATAATTTTGGTCCTGTATTTGCTTAATAGTTTATTTTCGTTACATCAATGATGATTCTTGAGGAATACATTTTTTTAAAATCACAGCTACGTTGGAATAACTGATAGACATTGTTCTAAACTACCATACCTCATAAATAGTTTAGCTTCAACTCTTCAGTTTGTCAAAACATACCACTTGTGGAGCTGATTTCCTGATGAATTTCGAATCTACAGTGACTCATTTTCCTGCCAAGAATGTCCTCCCACTTGGGAAACAACAAAGTGACGGGAAGAGGTAACAAATGGCAATAAACCTACCATTAAATCTTTTTTCAGAGTAATTCTCTAAAAAGAGATGACACCCAGCTAAGAGAATCTTCTATATGTCGAGTCTGTGATATGAGGTATTATTTTTATAGATAGCTCTTATATAAACCTGACTAGGATTCGGATTAAATGGACGGCGCACGACTCTAAAAACTGTCAATGTGGGCAAGTACGTAGTTATGCAGGAATTTGGGTTGGGTTGTTGGCTCGGTGAAGACGAGACGAGACGCCGACGCGAACTTGTTCCTGGCGTCGCCAAGTGCCATCGACGGTAACAAGGGACATCCATCGCTCAGCGACTGCTGGGCTCCGGCCAAACGAGAAACCAGTTCGCAAATCCATTACACTCAGATAAAGACTCGGCATTTGCATAAAATTTCGGGGAATTCTCTTCGTCCTGGTCTCGTCTATCATCGGGAACGAATTACAGCGACAGGGGAAACGTATGCTATAATAAACTTAGAGTCAATCCTGAAAGCTGTGGGAGTGCTGCGACGTGGACAACTCACTGACTGGAATTAACATAACCGCTCGACATCTAAGCATCAGATTTCGTCTGTTCGCCGATGAGAAACAAGAGAATGAGACTGGAGTGGAGCAGAGAATCAAACGTTTAGACTAGTCAGCCGAAAATCAAATTTCAGGGTTAAGCGTTATTTTCTTTTTAGATTATTTTAAGTCGCATCAACAGCTTAGGTAATTAGCGACAACTTTACCTTTCTGCATTGTAATGGTTACTCGAATTGATAACACAAAGACCCCAAACCTTGCCAGGAATCGAACACGGGACCTCTGTGGTATGTATGAGGCACGCAAGAGTTCATTGATGCATTTCACTGTTATTAATCTCTATATCCCAAGAAGCTTAAAGATCACTATGGGTCCATTGTAGGCGAATTAAACAAATTACACTATGGTCGGTTTTATCGTTTAATAAGCATTTAACTTCTCTTTTAAGTGTCATTTAAAAATTAAATGTAGCACAAGTTTTTATGAATATTATTTTTGTTTATAAAACATACTTAGATTCAGTATTCACCTGACAGCGTCAAATACCTAAACAACCGTGGGCATTTTGGTTTCTAAACGGAGTGAGAGATTGCAGCACCCCTCGTTTATTGTATGTTTGACTAGGAAATTATTTTGTGCCTCAAGTGAGAACGGTTTGGGCGCATGACGCAACGAGGAAACCCAAACACGAAGCAGTGGGAATTCAAGCCCCTGGGACTGTTCCAAACTCGCAAGGCCGTTCGTCTTCAGAAGGTCGCCGAGTATGTAGCAGCTTTCTCGAATGCCTCGCATTAAATAGAGCAGGGCGACTTGCGACCCCCTGACACTATAGTCTATTGATGGACACGTCTTATGTTGTAAACGTTGTCATAGTAAGGTTAGTATCGTGAAGGAGCGAGGACGTGGGCGTGTTGCCTCGCTTCATCCCCGTGACCTCTGACCCGCGTCGGGTGGGAACCCCGTGACGTCATCCATGTGGGCTGTCGGCGGCAAGTAATTACCGCACCAGGACAACTTAGGACCGCAGCTGCTCACGAGACAAGGACACTCCCTCACTGTCAATAAACCACGGCGCTAAAGTGGACAAAGAAGACTGTTGCACGAGGTTACGGACTCGGGCCACGACAAATCGGAATCTGGTGTTCAATGTTGCCAGTTGGGGACGTTCATCACGGAAAGTAGAAACAGGTCATCTGTGAGTTTGGATGGATTCTCAATTATTGAAATCCAATATGAATATGCCATTCCTTACGTTGGAGCTGCCAGTTACGAGTGAAATTTAGTAAAAAAAAGTAATAGGTTACGCGATACTTTCTATTTGGTCTTTACGTAATGAAGAACAAGAAATAAAACATGCCTTCCCCTTCTCTAGTTTACAACTGGCAGGATACAAGGAAAGTTCTCTCCTCAGGACCGTACAGTGCAGGAAGGAAGGAGTTGTCGTCAGTCACTTCCCATTCCGCATCCGGCAGAGCAGAGTGGTCACTCCTCGCATTCTTGCTCCGTTCCCGTGCGAATGTCGAGGAGTCGAAAGTGATCCGTGAAACCGGGCTTGTGGCTACCGACCGCAGGAACACGAGACCCGATCCGTAACGCATCCCCGTGCACTACTGAGATCCTCTCTCCCCTCAGTAACAAACCCGAGAATCATTCGATTGGATCGCTGAGCAATTGCTTTCGGAACAAAAGCATTGTGGCATAGACTGTTTCTAATAATTGTGTTCCCCAAACAAACCGACTTTTCTCTGGTGATATAATTTTAAAGCGAAAAGTCTGCGAGCCCATTTCCTGCAAGGTGTAAGCGGGATTACCGGGAAAGTAATGGCCACACAGGTGGACACTGAGACACAAATCCGATTACTGATCTGTTAGCTTTTGTCGGGAGTGGGCGAGGATTTCCTATGGGTGGTCACGACTGCCCACTCGCGTCTTCACGTGCTCAGGCCCGTCGACTCGGGTTTGAAACTCCTTCATTTACCACAGGCGTCAACATGATTTCTCACCTGAGATGTGTTTTACATTCGTTTAAATTGTCCCCTTCATATGACAGTTCTTTTAAAATTCACAGAATTCATTAGTGTCCGCTTAAATAGAAAATGGTTTTCTAATTCTTTATTTATGTCTGTTTACAGTCGTCTCCCTGCTTTTTATTTATATGGATTCTAATTCATTCTGGCCATTAAAGTAAATAGGATTTCCTCCACACTTGTACAGTATCACAATCCATATTTCATTACGTGAACATCAGCCTAATTATCATTTTGACGCGATATGTTAATTATTTTTATTTCAAAAAAAGCTACACTTCTGTTTTTATATAAATATTACTTAACGTCTGTTTATTTCTAAATAATTAATTTAACGACTAATTACCAAACAAAGTTTCTCAGTTTATTCATAAGCCATTACGTCCACAATTTTGGGATTTTTCCAGTTAAAGACTTACGAAGTGATTTATCTTCTAAGTTATCTAGAGAGAGAAAATTTACAAGCAGTAATGAATCACTTGTTAAAAAAATTAAAATTTATAATTGTCTGTAGTTAATTTCCAAAGACGTTTTGACTGTCAATGCTTTTACCTGAAGAGTCCGAAAAACTTTCTTAGAATTGCCATGCCGATACATTTCCTTTCCAGTTGAGTTTATATTTACCTTAAAGGTAATTAATAACTTCTATTTTAAGCTCTATTAATTTTTACAAGTCAGTGTATGCAGCAAACTAGAGATGTGGTTGATATTTAATTTTAGATGTTCCGAGACCACATCCCTTCGACATTCTTGTCATGGTAAAGTAACTGTTTCGATATTAGTATGAGAATCGATTACAGAAGTGAGCTTGGGTATCTGAGGTAAATTGTACCGGATGGCAGGATCAGGCATGCAGGCAGGACTCGTGGGAACGTGGTTAGCGGAGGCAACGGAAGCAGCGACCAGGGAGGGAAGACGACCTCTGCTGGGAATCGCTTTATGAGCTTTATTCTGCTCATAATGCACAGTTACGTTTCGCACACGCCATTGTCCTAGTGGGTCACGCGTTTTCCAACCATCACCAGGGTCGGACACTCACTGTCCCAAGGTTCACACGAATGTCCGTTGACAGTTTGTGGTTTATCAGCTCCTAAAGGGGCCGCCGATGTTTTCCTGCATTGTGCTGACGGACGAGAATCCCTGGACGGCGCCGAGGTTGCGTCACTTGTTGATAGTAAACCCCTACACTTCCGGCCGAATCGGAGCGGCACCACTTTCTCATCACTCACATCTTGAAGTGACAGTCAGCCCCTGAGGAATGCGCGGGGCGACGAGAGTGGTCCATTTAGTCCAGCCTCGATGTGCGCTGGAGCGTCGTGCAGGTCCTTGGAGCACACTCCACGTGCTCCACTTGTCACCTTCCTGCACAAACACGTCGCCAGAGAAAACTCCCGGAAGAAATAAGGATAAGAATCGATCCAGGCTTATTTTTATGTATTGGTCGTCAAATAACCACATTAAGACTATATATAGGTTAAGTAAGGCCAGAGGTTCTGATTTGTGTTTGAGCAGTCTTCTGACGGACCAGCCGTTTACCCCTATTTAAGATTTGCAACTGGGGCATAGTTCTTTCTTTCCACCCCGTGTGCGTTCTTATGACTGAGAATCAACTGTCCGTCAGCTTTCTTCTTGCCCAGACCCACAAGCTTTTTATTATCAGAAATTGTTAAGTGCCTAATTACATAAAATACATTTATGAAGATCATTAAACAAATTCATGACCTTATACAGACTTAATTGTATAAATTTAATCGTAACAACGTTTCGACATGTTTTTATGCCTTCTTCGGGTTTTTTCCTCCCACAACCATGTCAAAACATAACAAAGAATTACATGACAAATCCAACAATATGGTAGAGACCCGAGGCATCAAGTAACACTTCAACTCCTCTACACACAAGTAGTTATTGCCAGACTGAATGTTGACTAGGAATCTGGGAATTTCCAATCTCCCTAGCAGTGGCTTTGGAGTGAAGCGTCGTATCTCAAATATTTATGTAGCAAGAAGGAAAAAGGAATTATAAATGGCATTAGTAGTAAATGAACGCAGTTAAACCAAAAAAATATAATATAGAAATTATATATAAAAAATTAAGAAAATAACGCGTTATAAATATAACTTACATTTCTCGTGTCATTTTGCGAATTGAGTGTGTTCTTTGTGGTTCAGACGTTCCTTTTGTATAAATTTTGTTCAAAATCTAGAATTTCAACCTTTTCTCAGTCAATTTCGTGTTTATCCTGGAGCCTGTGTGTGGTGTCTGCATTATGGATCGTCGTTTTGTAGTTGTTCTTATGTTCCTTAATTCTACTTCGCAACGCACGCTTCGTTTAACCTATATATGGCAGTTGGGCGCAGCGCAATTAATTTTGTAAATCACATTATGTTGCGAATAATTTCCCAAATCGTCTTTGCTCTTTTTTTATTATGATTTATTTAAAGTTTTATTTGCGAATACTATAGACTCTTCTCAGAGTAAATTATGAGCTTAATCTGTATACGACTTCAAACGTATTCATGGTTCAAGTGGCAAACTATCCATATTTATTATCGTTCGTCAGTTACTAATATTGAAAAGTAATTTATAGAAACGTAAACCAACATTATCTCAAACGTTTTCATAAATTTTTCACAGGCCTCTATCATAGACGGAAGATTTGATAAATTTTGCTGTGAACTTGTTTACACGTCTAATAAGCGCTTCTCGTTGTTGATTTGCGAGTTTAGTCCTTCATGGTGCTAACAACTGTCTCGGTGCGTCATTAGTTACTGTCTATTATCTTTTAATAATGAAGGGAAAATTTGTACGGATCTCGGTGGAAGAAAGAAACGTGTTGATATTTCACTTCAATACGCTGTAATGTCTTCAATTATGAAGTTATGTTATTTTGCTGTTCTTTCTAGAAACATATAATTTAATTCGCTCCGGGTCGGCTTATGGAGATTATAGGTACATGATATAATCGGATCTAGGCTCCAAGCGTAGGAAGCGAACTACTGTGATTAATTGCATCGTGTAACACCCACCTAAAAATTTTAAACGAGAAGTTGTTCGTTCTTGAATCTCACTGGATTTGTAATAACTGAAAAAGCAAAAACCTCTACTGATAGTTCGTAATAGATTAGGGATAAAGAAACGACGTGCTTCACGAAAGCTTTGACACTTGTTGACGATAATGATTAAAATCTGATTTATTGTAAATGAGATCGGAAGTGTGAATGTGTGCTCCGACAGGTTTCCATTTACATACAAATGTTTCCCCCTGAGGCGGAATAGCTTCCTACTGCAGAGGGGAAAAACTAACAGAATTTACCATATTTATTATCAAAGCCTGCCTTGGCTTGGAAAAGTGGAAGGCCGAAGCTCAGGTGGCGGAACCGTTCGTTGCGTTGAATTGATGCTGTAAAAATGCTAGAAACACGGCAGCCGGGAAAGTCTAGTCTGAAGTTGCGAAACGAAAGCAACTGGTAAAAGTGGAAAAGCCCCACCAGAAAAGGGAATTCCGAGCAAATTGCCGAAAGTCACGAGGCGTTTAAGGAAAATTGCAGATTAATGGTGAAGGTCATAACTAAAAACAGAATACTAAATATACTCCTGTGATGAACCAATGGGTAAGAACTAACGCACAAACAAAATGTTATGACACTAAGGGCACTTGAAAGACAGTTTGCTCCATTATGAATTCTTACAACATTAAATTCACGTATTGGAGATCATATAACCAATATCCAAGACGATCTGTCGTCTCCAAATTATTATTAACATGTTAAGATTTTATCTGTTGTCCCCAGATACCATTATATAATTATTTTTCATGCCTTTTGGAAATAAGTCAAATATCATTGCAATTAATGTACAAATTGATACAATGAGTCTCAACATAAACCATTATCTATTTGCATTTATATTATTGTCTTTACCTTTTCTTCCGTCACTCCACTAATTTTCCTTCTACGCCATCAAGATGTCTGTTTTTTGGTTACTGTATTATTTAATTAATTAATTTTAAACCGATGCAGTATAAAATTGAATGCAGTATATTCGTTTAAATTTTGATGCAGATTTCTTAGAATCTGATTTCAACGTCTGTAAGTGTTGGGCTGTCGTTAATCCTTTTAGATGGGAAGCAGTAAACAAATTTCGACATTTTCTCTGGCTTTCCTAGAAGACTATGAGTCAAGTTTCTTGTGGTCGGTTATGTACGATAGTTTTTCATTCTTGGCGCTCAGAGTCCCAGTTTCAAGTGGCTTCTAGAGATTGATTTCTGTTTTCTTTGGGTTTACGGGAGTAGTCAGGTTAGTTGAGCTATCAGGAAGTCAGAATTTACGTCCTTCTTCCGGTGTTGTCCTTCGCGGCTGAGTGAAGTTGTCGACAAGACGCCTACGTTCTATTCGCGGAATCTCGTCAAACACCTCGTAAAGAAGTGAGACACAAAAATCCTTATACAAACAAGCAGGGTCAACGAACCAATGACGCGTTTTTAGAACACGTTGCTGAAATTGTCCAAGGTTTTTTCTTTTTTCTGGGTCGTTTACGTGCCTATACGAACAATCTCAGGTCCTCCTCGCCCCTGCACCACTCTTGTGTTGCCAATAATTGACTTTAGCGTCTACAACTTTCCCTTAACAAAAATCTACATATTTAAAGTTGTTCATCTTCAGCGTAAGTTTACAAAATTTCTAATTTGTCAAAGCCAGAACAAAAAATCTTAAAATCTGATTGACAAGGCCACAAGGGCATAAATATTATGACGAGAATTTCAAGAAATGCTCAATAGGAAATTGATATAAAGTTATGTAATTTTGGTAAAACTCTAAATGATAACAGAAAATAATAAATTTGAGGTTACAAGTTAAATAATTTTGTCACTAAAATAGAACTCACAAAATGAATAAATATATACATTTAAATAATTAGCTTTTAAACTTTTATATTTTATCTGGAATATAACAACAAAATAAGTAAACTAATGGCTGATAAAAGAACAAGTTTTATATCAAATATCCACTTCAATGGCTACTACATCATTAAAAAGTTGTACTCATAATTCTGTTCTATCATTTTATATATTTCTATTAACTTACTAATTGAAGGTCAAATTTATAATTCAACACAACAAATTCTCTAAATGCATGTTACGTATAAACTTTGTAAAAAATACAATACCTCGTGTTATTCTTATGCTATTAAAGGAGAGTTCCCAGTTTATGGATCACACTCGTGTAGCTTGTTATCAAAACAAAACTAATATCATGGAGTGTTTTTCATCATAAATTTTTTTATGAAAACTTATAACTTCCATCAACTATTACTTTGTTCAACAAAGTAAGTCCCAAATTAGGAAGGAGTCGTAGAACTTTTACTGTCGTCATTCATTTGAATGTTAGAGTAGCCACTGAAGTGGATGTTTGATATTAAATTTGTCCTGATTTAACTTATATTTAATTAATTATATTTTTATTCTGAGCTCCTAATAATGAAGAGGGGAAACCAGCCGTTTATTCGGCACGGAATTTAGATAACCGTACCACTGGAACAGGGTGGCCAACCTCTTGCATCCCAAGCGCCAATTTTTTTGGCAAAAGAGTTCTAATGCTCAGATATGACTTGAGCACATTTTATAGCGTCATAAGTTCCTGGTTAAGGGTTAGTAAATAGATATGAGGATAGAATCTGCCTGAAGAACTGTTATTAAATTCTATTACTGACTTTTAGACATTCATTGTATTTATTTATAATAAATTTTTAACTGAAAAGTTCTTTCTATAAAAGTAAAGGGATCTTCGTCCGAAATACAAATGCGCCACTTTTAATCGTCCAGAGCGACACTGTTTGACCATCTCTGCACTAAAATATATATCGCCTATGGAAAAGAAGTAGCTGAACTACTCCACGTGCTCATTTATTCTACCTCAATTTTTCTCTAAGTAAACAAAGAGAAACTCCACTTATAAACAATGTTGATCTTGGAATTGAGAGTAACAACATCCTATATTCGTAATGAATCAGTAAAAAAACATATTAATTCTATTGAAAAATTAACGAAATTTATTGGATTTACCAACCGAGATAAAACCACGAATAAAACGCAATTTTTAAGTTAAAATAAATTAATTAGTTAATTAATACCGTAAGAAAGTGGACATTTAATATAGCCTCCTGATTACAAGAGACTTAATTTGTCGAGCATAGGAGTTGCCTGAAATATATTTCAATCGGATGGGAGTGTCCGTTATGAAGAGCGAGCGAGCGAGTCTCGACGCTATCGGCATGAACGTGTCCTCTGGAGCGTTGCAGCCTCGGTGCATAATCGCAGGAAGTCATTAGGGAGGATTTGGGCCTCCCTGGTGTCACTAAAGGAAGTTAATCCACCTGCTCGCCAAAACAACCCCCCTTACAACAGAGGCTGGAATTCCCACAACTAATTCACTGCCACTTCACAGGAGAAACTCAATTTGGATCTTAAAAGAAACTGCTGAGGAGTGGAGATGCTATTAAGACAGTACATCAATGTCAAATGCTAAATTAATATTTCTTCAATAATTATACATTTAATAACGAGTATGTGAATATGGCCAGATATATCAATGTGCCCGTATCCATGTTGGAACAGATACTCTGAAAACATGGATGATTTCCACATGGACAACTAAATTATTTTTTTGACAAATTGAATATTTTTTAAATTAAATAACAAAACGCGTCAGTAAACTCCACGTACAGTCTCAGCATGTAATATTTATTTGAAATTTTAGAAGCTTTCGACATTCTCGTCATCGTCAAACTTATGTGTACAATTATAAACAATTATTAATTAATGATACATTATTTAATTTTTTATTATTGTACACATTTAAGGTTCATAATGAGAATGTGGAAAGCTCCTGCAGTTTAAAATAAATATTGTATACTGATACAGTACACGGTTTTTACTGACGTAAACGCATTCGACCAGTCTAATTCGTCAATGCATTAATTTTAAGATTTGCATAAAATTATATAAAAAGGATTCTTTTGAAATTATAACCTTTTTAGTTTTTTGTATACATAAATATTATAATCTTGATAGAAAGCTCCTGGTTACAAAATTTAAAAAATATATTTATTAAGGAGTATTGAATTATTTTATGGCACCGATTTTAAATTGTTTTGGGACATACTAAGAAAAATTAAGATGTAATTTTAAAACTTAAGAACTCGACACAGTAGTTGAGAGAAGCTTTGTGCGTATGGATTGAAGCCTTCCACCGAGTACTCGTGGTGAGGTTCTGAGAACTAGCTATTTTTCCACGGTTGTTTGTTTGTAGAATCCGGAGTCTAAATAACGGAACTACGAGACAATTCCAGGAGAAGCAACTAAGAAGTCTTGTTTAATGTCGTTAGTTGTCCCTCAAACACTTTCACAGTGCAATTAATTGAGAATCATTTCGCTGACCAAGTGTCGCTCCACATTCGAAAAGTGTCATGTAAGATGACAGTCAGCAGTCGATACGGTAGGCCAAGGCCCTCAGTGGGCTGTAGAGCCGAGGAAGAAGGAGAAGTTGGTCAACGTCTACTATTAAGTTAGTTTAAAAAATCAAATTTCCGATTTTTAATACTTCGAAGTCGCTTGATGAAAAACTAATTTACTGAAATAGAGATAGTATTTTCTTTTCTTAACCGAACTTACTAAAGTCCAACCAAAAAGAGCATAAAATAGAAATGTTAATTTTTTACCCTAAAAATTGAGGAATTAACCAAGAAATAATTTTGTTTTCGTAAAATGTCATTCCTGTAAAAGGAAATATATGTATATAAACACATCACGAGGATTTTATCGTATTACACAGAGATCAACTATTAAATTTACGTGGGTGGACTTTGTATTAAAACGAATAATCGAGGACTAGTAAAGAATAAATTACTAACAACTGCCGCCACTAATCACACGTTGCTGTCGCTTATCAATCTAAAAATCACAACAAACAACCCGCAAGCCGATCGTCCTTTTTTCACTCCAAAGATCATTTTACACAGTCAGCCGCAGACATTGCTTGAACTTCAATTCTTAACACATTTACACTTAGATTTGTTTCAACATGCATTAGAATTTTGATTGTGCCAGACAATTCAAACTTTATACAGTCACAATTATTTTATTTCCACAGTTAAAAAATTCAATTTTTGGTGAAATCATATATTCATCATCCAGAATTAAATTATATTCGTACTACAACTGAGAAACCAACTTAGATATGTGCTACATTGACTTATTTCATATAACATTTGCTTTCAAAATCTGAACCGTGTCGGATTGACATTGTAGACAACGTTTAGAAAAATAAAGGTGAAAGATGGTATTTATGACTGTTTAAAATGTGGAGTATTTAATATTATATATCTGGCGAAATGCTATTATAATTACTAATATTATATTATACGTCATGAAATACGTTTCCCAAATATAAAAAACGATCGGAGTATTTTCATGATTATTTTCAAATATTTTGATTGATTACATGTGAAACATACGTTCTGTGAGCATTTGAGTATATTTATGAATAGTTTTCACTTCACTTCACTTTACTTTATGGGAACCGGGCCGAAGAAGCGCTGAGAGGTTTTGCAAGGTAGGATTGGCTGTCGTCAGTGGAACTCGAGTGGCCGGGTGGAAAAGCCGTCAAGGCAAACACTCCGACAATGGTGAAGTAGTTCGCAAGGTCAGACGCGGACAGCTGAGCTACGAAATGGAGGTGGGAAAATCTCGCGCGGCCCATTGTTGCTGACCTACTGGCGGCAGAAGGGCGCAGGTGAGGATCCATTCTTCACGCGTCCCCCAGGTTGGCGGCCCTGTTCGTTGCGGTTTGGACCACCCCGGCCGGACAAGGGGACGACGGTTGGCACACCGCAGGAATCCCGTACGCACGACACGTTACGCGAAGCGGGAAGGCGTGCCCCGAGTACGCAACGACCACGCACACCTCGGGGAATCCCTATGAGGACAAGGCAGCTATTATAGCCACCACCTCACATGACCCGCCGGTGCCCTGCATTCATAGGATACTTCACCAATAGCTGGGAAGTCTGCCTAACATGAGTTATCTAATTTATTATGGTACACCCCAGCCAAGCTTTGTTAAAAACGTCCTCAATATAATTGAGGTACTTTCGTCTTCCGATTCTCCCATCCATACTCAACTGTTACGTGTATCTCTTTTCGTTAATCATCTGCAAAGCTAGGCACTACGTCTCCTGTCACTAAAAGACGCTTCATAAAATAAAATGTAATTTAATCCCTCAAATTTTTAGTTGCACTATACGAGGGCCTCCGCATGTGGTGTTTTGTGATGGAGCTACTTTCAAGAGGGCAAAGAGTCACTGGTAGACCCCAGAGCCGTGGCTTGTCGCCTTCTGACCTACGTCATTACTGTAGGCCTGGACAAAATACTGACTCAATCCGTTGACGCTACGTGGACTACGATATTATGAAATTAAGAAGGTTACACCGTAATGATTATACATCAGTGTATTTCCATTGAAGGGAATAATCCCGATTCACGATTTACAAGCATGGCAAGTGTCCATAACGAGATGTCTTCAATTGTATGTTGCCGTAGAAGTTGTGACTTGAGCGACCCCCGCCGAGAGTCATCTTGAACTCTAAATAGCCGGGCATTGTGATGCAGATAACCGGAGTCTAAATGTTAATTCGTGTCCAGTCGGCCTTGGTTCCGCAATTGAGCTGTCCGCCTCCGCGCGAGGAACAGCATCCTGCGTCCTGGACCACGATACCGGAGGGTCGCCTGCCATCTGCGCATCCGCCGACGCTCCGGAACCAGCATCTCGGAATAATAGGCAACAGGACACCTCAATGCGAAAATCCGGCCACCTACGCTTAGTCGTCACAGCTCGGACAAAGGCTCCTCCAATCCTAATCTCGTTAAGCTCCTTTACAAGGGTCAACTAGTTCTGTAAAGAAATTCGATAGCCACGGCCACAGCTGATAACACTTCAGAACGGCCGAAGGACTCTAATTCCAAGAGTCGAAGTCATCGTAAATTTTTAAAAACAATTATATCTTAGGAAATCAGATACTTTTGCTATTTGAATTAGCAGTCTGATTCCCTAGATAGCTTATTTAAATTCTCCTATCACAATACTTAATGCGCGGCTGTTCTTCCTACGTACCCGGGAGCAGGCTATTAGTTCCAGCGTATGTATTATCTCTGGAATGCGGCAGAGAGATTGGCTTAGACTGACTCGGAGTGGATAGTCTTTAGCTTCAGCTGGTTATGGTTCATAAACGCGAGGCTGATTGAAATTCGCGCAAGCAGTCGGTGACGCGTTGGCCTGATGCAATAACAGGCACATCGTTCGTAGAAGCAACTTAACTCACACATTAACACCGGAATGCTGCCTTTCCTGTTGGCGCGAGAACAAATATCTGTCGCGTAAGATAACGACATCGGGTGTGATTGATTGCGACTCATACGAAAATAAGCTAAAAGGAGAATCAACAATAAATTGAATCATGGAGAAATATTATTGAAGATTATAATAGAGAAATGTAAAGAAATTAAATAAATAATTAAAGCGGGATAGCGTTAAAGCATTGAGAGCAAGTCATCGGCCAGAGGAAAGGATTCTTGGTATGTGCTTAGTCGATAATTAGTATGAATTAATCTAATTAAGACCTCAATCTTTATTGTATTTATGACAGCTTCTAGTGATATATATTACAATTATTCATCTCAGAACTCCTTCAATAAAATCATTTTAGTACATTTATTTGTACTAGTGTTATTCTAAGTTGATTTTTCACTTGGTGCGGTATATTTCGGGCTTTCTAGCGGCGGAAAAACGAGGAATTCTCAAAATCTCTTGAGAATCATAGAAAGCAATAATTTACATTTTTAAAAAGCTAACGACAGTGAACTAAACTAGTGCTTGATATCTTCACAGAGACTTTAAATATACAGGGGGTAACAGAGCTTAAAGGAGACAGAAAGGGGATGGATACAAACATTCTTTCTTATTGGCATTTTTGCTGGAGAAATAATATAATTACGATCTTCCTCGGCTTGGATTGGATTCTTCATCAACTGGTCAACAGCGCGTAATTTATAATATTGATTTTGTTTTCTGTGGGGGCCACATTTTCACACGATAGTCACAAACAACACTAGCACGTCCTCTGATAACATGAGCTATGGAATTGGAAAAGGTAATTTAGCTCGGCCCTTCATGTATTTGTATGATGGCAGCGGTGAGACGGGAGGAGAGTTTCTGGCAAGAAAATTACACAAAGGGGTAACGTTGGTATTGACCACCTTTAAGTTAGTGCAGTCACTTTCATTGCACCCTGTACATATAAACAATAAAAAAACAAGTTAAATACGATACAAATTCAAACAGATTGCAAAATAACTTTCCAAGTTTATTTTATGCAAAATCACTAACAACTTGTTCAATTTCAGTAGACGTTGTTCTACGGTAATAATTTATTATTTTTAAACTAGGTAAGGTTCTTTCGCCGGTTGCAGCAGTTAGTTATGGGAACAGTTAGAAAAATACTCAAAGAAATAGTGAACTAATTCCTGGCCTAATTAGCCATCCAGTTCTAAAGCGTTAAGATCGGAGGAATTGCCGCCTGGCGAGACGATTTCGAGATTTTCTTTTGTACTGTATCTCATTCAGTTTCGCCGCCGTAGGCAGTCGCCAACCGCCTAGGGTCATCTCGTTGAAATGCGAACGTACAACTATATGGAAACAACTGAGCGTTCGCAGTGGAATTTTCATCTTCAGAGAACGTAAAAGAACAGCAAAGAGACGAAAGTGAAAGCCACAACTTGTAAAGAGCAGACAAGACATGAAATGTTATTGCTGTACCGTGCCCCCCCCTCCCTCCGCCTTCCATCGCTATCCCCATACACGCTCCATATCCGCAGGAAACAGTCCTGCCTCTAGGTGCAGGCATTCCAGGCGCGGACATCGCCCTGTGCAGTTCTGCTGCTGCTCCGGAAGCGAGGCGAGGCGCGGCCTTGGTTGGACCAGCGAAAAATAAAAAAAAAGAAGCGTCAACTAGAAATTCGTCGTGCAGCCTACTGCCAGCATATGTAATCAACTCTGCTGTTATTTTCCACTGCAAAAATGGTTGGCGCATTCAAAATTATTCATGACGTTTCGTCGCGAAATCTATGCAATAATTAGCTAAGTCAGCTCCAGCTGACATAATTGAAAGATCATCTGATGAATCCCATCAATAATTTAGGTTACTAATTGAGAGTAGTGAGAAGCTTACGTAACGACTCGAACTTGAAATTAACAAAACCTGCTTTGCTTGATGTCACTCTGCTGCGTCCTATATTATTATTACCCGTTTAATTTCAACTCCGTCAAATGAAAAAATGTTTCACTAACCATTACGAAAAATATCTTAATATATCACAAAGTCTGTCTTTCAAGGGAATTAAACTATCAACAAATTTCATTTTATTCATACCACAATTTTGGGTCTTCTCCAGGTAAAAACTTACGAAATAAAATTTCTTTTGAAGTTAACTATAGACAAAGAAATTATTTCACTGACAAAATGTAGTCAATTTAAAGTTATAATTGGTTGTAAAAAAAATCCGTAGTTAACGTCAGAAGAAACTCAATTGCATATGATTTTACCCGGAGAACTCCCAAAACTGTGGACGAAACGTTGTGTGAATAAAAAAATCTTTTAATAAAATAAATCAATAATCTGACATTTTCAATAATATTTATAATATTTCGTCCACATGTGTGGACTTTATCCGGTAAATTAGATACGTGTACAAAAATTCGGATAATTTTGGCCACAGACTACTTTCTGCGACGGTTAAGGCCGAAATATAAACTTGCTGAACTTTTTATTATTAAAAATGTTATTGGTGGTTAATTTAATTTCATTTTATATGTTGAATTATAATATAGTAAATTCTCCTTCCGGTAGGTCGTATGAAGAGATGAAAGTCCAAAACTATAAATCCTAATTATTGCATTGTAACTGTCGCTGGAGATGGTCCAGCGCGGCACTAATTTCAATAATCCTTTTGGCTGAGGGAGTCAGGGAGTAAATAGGATGTATTGCTAAATTTTAAGCCTGAGGAAGTTTCAAAATGAAGATGAAACGTGAATAAATAGTGATATATGCTGACATTTTGGCCGTCCTTTTATTTATTATTTACATTCTAATTTTCGGACTTTCTCGAGTTTCTCGAAATGATTACAGCAACATTGAGACCAACCGCTCTGCACACACTCGGTCTTGAGACTTCTGGTCCTGTGCTGTCAGACGGATGCCACATGACCAGATAATTCTACCTGCTCCGGATACAGGAAAGATATTTCCACGTTTCATCCTCGTCTATCCATAATCTGATATTTACGGGCGTCCACACATTTTAGTCTAAAGCCTGCGCAGGGTGAGAGGGGCTCAACATATCTGCTGTATTCCTTACACTCAAAGTTAATCAATAAAAGCTCCTAGAGATACTGTATTACTACTTCAAGAATCCTAATGTCACGACGAAACGTCGCGTCTGACAGTTGTAAATTGTTAATTCTACATT
Organism: Eucriotettix oculatus; assembly: GCA_034510155.1. Lineage (NCBI taxonomy): Eukaryota > Metazoa > Arthropoda > Insecta > Orthoptera > Tetrigidae > Eucriotettix > Eucriotettix oculatus. The sequence continues at coordinate 32,615,925 of CM067381.1, forward strand.
GATATACTTTATAATTTAGAAAGATCCCAGTTCTCTTAAATGAATTTTCAGGCACTTGACGTTTCGAACGTTCCGGTGGCGTCCGCGTAACGCACAGTTTTAAATGTTAGAGTAAATAAATCTCGTAATGTCGTGTGCTATTTTTCTTTTTGATTAATGAGCAGCAACGTCAGTGAAAGCTAATTGGATTCAGTATCCTGCGAGCTCTAATTATTTCTCTATCCTTTCTATACGATTATGCACGCTTTCGCTACCTGAAGTGAAGACAAAGAATTTTCCACACGTGTCGAAATCGCGACTCATACAAACTGATGTTTCAGTACTTTTTTGGGATATTGCAATGTGTACGTAATGAGGAAGAAAATGCGACAACACAAGGGAAGAACGAAGACGCACAGCATCGGAGATAAAATAGACCAGGAAGGGCAGAAACGAACCTGGCAGAGATGCTCTAATATATACTACGTTGCAATCAAATTCTTCGTCTTTCCTTTCTTCCTCTGTACTCAAACAGAGCAATAATCAACATAGTACAAGGTTTCATGTATATTACCAAATGGAAAATAGGAGTTAGGGAAAGGAAAAAAGAGAAGATTTTGAAACGTGGCGTTATAAGCGAATGCAGAAAACCAGATGGGTGGATAGAATCACAAACGAGAAAGTTCTAAACAGAATAGGGGAAAAGCGATAAATATGGAGAACGTTGACCAAGAGAAGGGATAGATTAATAGGCCACGTTTTAAGACATGAGGGTCTTTAAAATTAGCATTAGAGGGAAGTGTGTGTGGGGGGTAAGAACAGAAATGGGAGGCAAAGGATGGAATACGCTAAGTACATTTGGGAGTATGTATGTTGTGTTAGTTATAAGGAAATGAAAAATGCGCAAGATAGGTTTTCATGGAGGGTTGCATCAGACTAGTCTTAGTAATGAATACCACACCACACACAACACAATCTGAGTGCTATATACCACAAATACCTGGTTTAAGAATAATGAAAGGAACCTCTACACGTGGAAGAACCCGGGGGGACGGGCAGAAACCACTTGGACTACATAATGGTGAGAAAGAGTAATCAGGTGCTGGATTGCTAAACCTACCCGGGAGCTGATGTGAACACAGACTATAATCGGTTGATTAAGAAATGCAAGCTGAAAATGAAGAAACTCAAGAAAGGAATTAAAACAAAGAGTTGGGAATTAGAAAAAGTGAAACAATAGGAGGTTCTTCAGGGTTTCAAAGAAGAAATCAAGAATAATTAGTGGAGAACGAGGAAAGAAACGATATTGAAATGTTAAGGTGCCGCTGTTTCCAAATTGTAATTAGGCATAGGCTGTGGCAATTACATTAAATATACAACATTAAGATCTGAGGGGTGGGGGGCTATAAAGTTCATTACAGTAACTTATTTCCTTTTGTCGAAATCTGGACATCAGGTGAGAATTAGTCCGAAACACTGCTACAGACAGAAGTTATTAATAGTTCTTTTCAGGAAAGAATATTTACTGATATCTGTTTTCTGTTGCCTGCTGTTAATTTTAGACACTTGGTCCGATCTATTCAAATAATTCGGATCCCTTAGCCTAACTCCCGTGCTTTGTTTCCCATAAACGCTTAGTGTAATGCAAACAGCCTAGCTTTCCCACCCTAAAGCAATAACTTTTTCATAACCATCTAACAATTTTGCACTCTTTCTAGGGCTTCGACTATCTCTTAATCGATTTAGGTCAGTATTGGTAAACTACGCGTTGACTAAGAGGCTAATGTCGAATTAATTCACTTTTAAGGTTAATACAAATAAATACCGGGAAGTTTAAGCTAGCCTAAGGCGTGGCAGAACGGATGACGTGACGTTTCTGCACCAGGAAATATTTCTGACCAAAGAATTCTATTTTTAACAGTGCTAATATTCCTTAAGGAAGTCTAATTTAAAGTTCCTTTCCAAGAAGGGACGAGCCCGTGTGCTGCCGAAGAGGGAGGGCGCTGCTAATTCACTTACACATCGAAATTCGTCGTCGTCAGTCTAATGGCCGACAATGCAGTGGAGGAGATGAAGGAACACTAATCACGTCGTCGATTTCCATAATTGCGGCGCTTTGCGTCCCCCCCCCCCCCGCGCCGCGACGCCTCGCTTTCCCCACGCAGCCACGACGTTTCGCTCTCTAAATACAACTTCCGACAGAAAATAAAAACAAGACGCGACCTTTAAGCGGATTAAGCCCCACTAATCCTCTCAAGAGTCGCATTTTTAATATCACAGCTGTTGTTTCTACAACACGGTGTTCACTTTACAAAACTGTATAAAGCTCTATACGCGAGGATCAAATCCTATCCTATGCTGTTAAAGGGTAGCGCCCGCGGCGTAAATTACCCCTCAAGTACCTTTGTCACACCCTCGAAACGTATTTTCAGAGCAACGTTTCAGATTACTGCTGATTCACGTTTGGTTAAACAAAATTAAAACGGCCATTTCACTAACCAAATTTCAATTATTTTAGCAACATTTTTCCCTCAATTGTACAGTCACTCTTTGAGGATTGAAATAAAAAGTTTCAAGATAGTGATTTCTTGCCAAGAAAGACTATTTTAAAGAGAAAAAAACTACAAAATTAAGCGATCTGCCCTTAGAAAGAATAATATTTCAAGATCTCAGAAGGTCCACTTGCATCTAGACACAGACTTGAATTTTTTTGAAATATTAATTTACGTGTCCATTGTTGTTAAGCAGTAGTAGTAAATAAATGTTATAAATTATTTATTTGATTGTCAGAGAGATTTAAACTAAGCACCAATTCACAGGCAGTTGATTCGTGGGACATTTCGTCCACAATTGGCCATGATTTCGTGGTCTACTTAATTATAAAGGACAAACTAAAGGTGTTCTTGAAACTAGATTAGAAGAACACAAGCACAGTCATAAAACCTTAAATGACAATGTTTCCACTAATCTATGATAATGTATAAAAAAAGGTCTAAACCCAAAATTCAAACAGAAAAGCCACATAACGTTATATACAAAATTAATGGTCGTGAACATAACTATGGAAAATACTTTATTTGTGAAAAGAATTCAAACTAAATCTATGCCTAATTTTCAATTTGGGAGGGTTGGGGAACATGTTTAATGTGTAGGAACGGAGACCTGTGGAATAAAATTAAGGAAAAAATTATTCCAGAATTGGTGATTAGGTAAATCAAGTCAAGACTCGAATAAATGATGATGGTGAAGAAGGATCTTGACAGAGGAAGACGAGGGCCGCTCAACTGTGGTAGAGTAATGGCAGCAGTGCGAGTATGTGAGTGGGTTACAGGAGCTGCTATAGCACTCACGTACTCTCCATCCAGCCAGAGCTGCCTCTCTCTCTCTCTCTCTCTCTCTGTCACTGCCGGAAACGAGCCATTGTTTCCGGTATGCTGGAGCCATCCGCGGCGCCCTCCGGAATCCAAACACTAACAAAACACATCTCTGGGAATTTGCATGCGCCCTTACATCATACAGAAAAGAAAACTAATCCATCCCCATATATCTCATAGCAACGAGTAAAGCGTAAATTTCTAGAGAATACCATAACTATTTCCACATCAGAGAATCCCAATCTAGTTCATGGTTGCCAAAAACTGAAGATCTCAGGTTAAGAATAAGATTTAGGTAAAATAATTCCTGATAGGCTGTGCGAAACAGAAATAAAGGATTCACTAATTTGATTAAATGTCTGTGGTAATAAGAAAATAATTAAATATATTAAAAATTATAATTATGTTGACAAATCTTTTTATAAGTATACAGGACCAATTTCAGAAAACATTATTCAAGAAAAAGACTTCAACGTATCTTCTTTATTTATTGATAGCCATTTTCAAATACAATATTAATTATATAATTACAGACAAAGAAAAAATAACCAAAGATAGGAAGCCACGGATATTAATGCTAAGTAGGAGGTCATATATTCTACTGAATGAATTTGAATCGGTTTATACATTAAGAGTAAAATTATAGATTCTGATATTAATCATTTCACGGAAGTTATAGCTTGGTTCAAAGACAAGAATTCTGACCTTAGTCCAACTAAAATTATGTATACCTGCGCCATATTTTTACTGTGTTTCTCGTAAAAACGACAGCCTTCGCTGTTGACAATACTGAAATATTCACTCCAAAACAAGTAAGACGTTTAATGCTTTATATATTACTTTAATTGAGTATTCACGTTTAGAATTGTTTGATTATACAGGGAATTTTATATTTTTGTTATCAAAATAACTGTAAGAAAATATACTGGGTGGACATTAGCAAATAGATAATTTCGTAGCAAGTAAACAGAAAAAATTAGGTGATAAAAATAAATACCACACACACATTTTTAATTTATCCGCTAATTATTTCCTGTCTGACGACTACTTCATTAGTCGATAAGTGAAACGCTAAGCTTCTCTGACGAGGTCTTTGCAATAACAAATATATACTGAAACTGATATAAATACTCAAATTTTATGTTGATGTCAATTTCGAAAAGTGAATTTCTAATAATGAAAAAAACAGCGTTTACTTTAATAATATAAACAAAGCAGTGACCTTGGGTGACAGAACTATTTATACTGTTAAACGCACAAAAAAAATTACCCACGACGTTTCTTCGTCTTCTGCGACATATTATATATTATACTGTACTTTCTTCCATTAATAATTTTGTGCGAAATTAGAAGGGAAGGTCCGGCTACCTTGCCCGCTCTAATAGAAATTTGAGATAATTTTGGTAGTAAGAATCAGTAGAAATATTTTTCTGAATCAGGAATATTCATATTGTACGTAATTTCGTTTCCCGTGACATTTTTGCTGATCGTTATACAGAATCACTGTTTACTCAACTTTTCATTTTTGTAATTTAGATAAGAGGGGTAGAGAACTACTTAGAAATATTATGAAAGGGGTCATCATAACGAAATACGACGTAACCAACGTTTTCGCGAATACTGTCATCCCTGTCGTGAGGTGGTGAAATTATTGATATTAAATTTTTCCCTTTACGAAGGTGATGACGATCATGGTGGTAACGTTGTGAGGAGATATTTTACCCTGGGTGATAAGTAGAGAATCGTTTATGGAATCTGTTTACCGGGAAAGACTACGTTCAGTTTTTGAGCGCGTTGTCCCTGATGGTATTTGGCAATTTGAAATGAATGTTAGGCTAGAAGAGACGAACCTGCGAGAGAACGCCGAGGTCCGCGCGTATCCAGGCACAGCTCACTCGCGGGCACTCACAGCACTACTGACGCCCGCCCGCCTGGGCTCCACGCGCTCCTCCCCTCCACCTCGCACAAGGGCCAATGGCAACCCGCGACGCTCTTATGTCACATTGTTGCGTAGATCGCGGCGGACAGACTTAGTCAAAGGCGAATCCCGCGTCATTGCACATCGGCAAGCGGACTCCCACGGTCTTGCAACATCCGTCATCTACCACAAAGTATCGTTTCCGAAAAGAAAAACAGGCTAACAAAACGAGATCATACTCAAAATAACATTATAAGGACAGAAGACAGGTAGCAGTAATTAGGTCAGAAGATGAAGAAAGGAAAGCTGTAATCAAATAGGATGTAGTCTGTCGCCCATGCTCTTTAACTTATATATACAACAGGCGATGAAGAATGTTAAAACGGAATATAATACTGCAAGGAGAAGAAATAAAAACCTTACGCTTTGCCGACGATATTGTAGTATTAGGGGAATGAGAAGAAGTCTTGGAAACCATAATAAATGGCATGAACGTAGTTCTGGAGAAAGAGTTCAATATGAGGATTAATAGAGGGATAACCAAAGTGATGCAGTGTAGTATGGGAAACGGTGGACTAACAAAAGCTGTTAGATTGGGAAGAGATATTTTGACGGAAGTTAAGGAATTCTGCTACTTGGGAAGTGTAATAACTAGGGATGGTAGGATAGCACAGGCAGGGAAGGCACTCGCGAAAAAGCGGAATTTACTTACGGGTAATATAAGTGTGAATATTAGGAAATTGTTGCTAAAAATGTTCGTATGGAGCGTGGCGTTATAAGGGTGCAAAACGTGGACGATAGGAGCTCCGGAAAGAAAAATAATAGAAGCCTTTCAAATGTGGAGCTATAGGCGAATGCTGAAAATCAGATGGGTGGATAGAATCACAAACGAGGAAGTTCTAAACAGAATAGGGGAAAAGTGAACAATACGGAGGAGGTTAACCAAGAGAAGGGATAGATTAATAGGCCTCGTTTTAAGGCACGAAGGTCTTGTAAAATTAGCATTAGAGGGAAGCGTGTGGGGTAAGAGCAGAAGAGTGAGGCCAAGGAGAGAAAAGTAGATTAGGGAGGATGTGGGTTGTGCTAGTTATGAGGAAATGAAAAGGTTAGCATGGAGGGTTGCATCAGATCAGTCTTACCACAACAACAACATTAGTTTCAGTACCGTATTTACTTGTAAGATAATTAAGCTGTAGCTTAGAGCCCTACCATGGTGGGAACCCCGATAGGCGACTTTGAAACGATATTTTTGCTCAGAGATTTTGAAAAAAATGTGTATCAAGTTTAAATTTCTATGAATAATGTACAAACACACATACTTCCCTTTTTATTATTTTTATTATTATTAGCATCAAAAATAGGTACTCATACGAAGATGCTTATTTTAAATTGTTTTTTTAAATTGAAAATTAAAGTCGCGTCAACATTGGACGTTTTTGCCAACTAAAAAACTTATAAAGAAACTATAAAATTATATAGAAAATGCTAATAATATAATTCAAGTAGTGAGGAAAAAACTGAAACGTTGATAACAGAGAAAAAATGAGAACAATTGCACTTATAAGAACACATAAACTGCTTAGATTTCTTCCAAAAATCCGATTTCTACAATAAAATTAAGCAGACTGTGAAGATCCACTGAAGAGGTCCATAGTTCCTGCCTGGAATAGATAGTAATTTGTTTAGTAAGAGAAGAAGATGTAGGTTTTCGATTGATCGAACTTGATGTTGATTGTCGCTTGCAAGGATCGTCTGCGCTCCTGAGGGACAAAAACCATGGTTGGAAATAGCTTCCAGGCGCCATCGCAAGACGTAAACACTGGAAAACATCCTGGCGTTTATGAAGTGAATCGAAGCGTCTTAATCACTTGCCTCCCCCTCCCCCTCAACCCCTTTTCCTCACTGCAACAAACAAAACATTTCCTCACAAGGGAACTTCAAGATTTTTATTGTACAAACACTCCAAAGTACACAAGAAATACTTTACAAAAGATCCATTGAATCTAAGCGGGAAGAAAGTGCGACATTCATAAGACGGTAAATAAGAACTTCGTTTAAGAACCGTATCTTATGAATTATTAGGGTAAAACTAAATAAATATTTTTAAAACTTCAAAGACGTGTTGAAATATCTGTCCATAAAGTTCAGAGATTACGTGATTTGACTTAACACCTATTTAAATTTAATGTCAGAAGAATTATTATATTTGTTGACATCAGTTATTTACACGTCATTTCGTCCATTAGTATGCGACATCTCCTTGTTTCTTTAAAACGCCAGATGAGATCTCAAACTAAGTTTCGAAACGTTGTGTAATGAACTGATGTCAACAAATGTAATAATTCTACATACTTACATACTTTCACCATTTATTATTTCAAAAATAGTCAGATAATATAAGTAATCTAATTAAATTTTATTTGCCTACTCTACAAAATCTGAAACAGATAGTCTATCGAATATCCTTTACTTTCCGCACCAAAATAAACCATTACTCCAAAGGCAAAAAGTTACCATTTCAAACATACCTGCAGAAGAGTTCATTAAATCAATGATCTGACATTAACAACGGTCAAAAATAAAAATCCAGCTAGTTCATCACCAAACAATATATTTTTTTTCGTCCATTATTTGTGGATATCCTCATGTAAATTTTAATGGATAATCTTATATATACAGATGAGGTTATCGTTCGGCCTGAAGAACTAATTAGAATATTATTTTAAAAAATTTAATAGTTTATTGATTTTCATGTCTGTAAATCCTTGTCATATTTTGTTAACAAATAAAAGACTTTCTTAATACTTTTAATTCCGATAATGTTATTTTATTTATTAAATATGTTGCTGGTATTGTTATAACTAATTGACTTTTGTTAACTAGAATTATGGAACATAAAGCTAATGTAAAATTACCATCTTATAAACTTCCTTCTATTACTAAACATTGTTTGGAACTTAATCATTTCCTCAATTTTGACAATATTGTTGTTATAGGTAAGGAAATGAATTTTATAAAAGGTCAATTAACAAAATTATCCATAATTTTTTCAAGGAATTTATTAAATGATGTTAAGACTGATTTTTAATTTAGTATGATTATAATTGCCATGGCCATCTAAAAAATAAAATACCATTTTTTGAAACAATTTTTTATGGAATTGGTTTTAAATTGTGATAAACAATTTGGCTTTTTCCCAATGACTTAATTTTTAGAAAAATATTATACATACCCTCATGTAATTTAGTAAGTATTTAAAATTTCTAGTTTTATTTTATTTTGTAAATTAATATAGCATTACCAAAAGATTCTTCCAATCATCATAATAAATTATCCATGTTAATTCCAATAAATTTTCTTTAAAGTGCCTGTGAGAGTCTCACAGACACCTTCATCGAAGATCTTCTTTTTTTTGGGTTAACAGGCTACATGAGGGTGATCCCGAAACAGACAACTCCCCTTTAATAGCATAGGAAGGGAATTTAAAGGGGGATGCGGAAGGTAGAGGAAGGTAGCTAAGGGTTGACTAGGGCCCCCATGCTATGGTTTAAGGATGTGTATTAATGTAGGAGAATTGCCTTGCGGGAAACACGCAAGTAGAAGAAGGTTGGGAACCACCACTGGCTGTTGGTTGTCGCTATCTCAACAGCCTTATCAGTGGACAAGCGAGTCCGCTAACTTCGCGATAAACAGGCTTCCTCGCCGTCGTCCTCCTTGGTAAACACTCATCCGTATCCACCAACACACTCGGCGACCTTTAGCTCCACAAATTCCTCGCCTAACTCAAGACTTTGAGCGCGGAATCACGCTGCCATTTTCCAATGGAATTTTACCAGAACCGCGCTCATCCTCGGGTTCGTCTTTTATAGGATTTACCAATTTTTACCCATACCATTCCAAATTCAATTTTAAATCCTATTTGAGCTATTAAAGGCGAGTTGTGACTTCAAAGACTACCTTCACGTAGCCTTTCAACCTCAGCCGTAATGCCAGGCAGATGGCTTTCATATTCGTATAAGAACCAAATGGAGTGTCCTTCATTTATGAATGTGCGTATCCAATTTTTTACTTCATCGTAAGTAAATTAAATGATAAATCAGAACATATTCTTATTATGTTCGAACTTCCCTCATACTTCTGACTTGGAATGTGGAACAGTATTCTACAGATTAGTGAACGAAGTGTCATGTAAAAGGACGGATAAGGATAAGAAGAGACGGTTGGTGATCTTTGGAGTATTGCAGTAGAGTCGTTGGAGGCGAGACATGATGTTTGTTCAAGTAACGTCACACATACATTAAATATTAATGTTCCACCGATCTAGCAGTTAAGATGATCAAAACTAATACAACAACAAATCTCTAGGTCGTCTCAAACTTAAATATATCAGGGACTTTCTTTATATACTTCAGACATACTGGTGATTTTTTTAATTTAATTTAATCAAATTTGGATCACGGTTGTATAACTACTTGATTTCTATACCAAAAGAAAGTTCTCTATAATTTTATGCATTGTTTATTTAAAACACAAGTCTTCATGTAACAGAAGTTTTCAACCTTTCGGCCATAGCAATGCGTCAGTGTTGTATAATATAAAATGTCATTGAAATACAGCGTAAGTAGTGCCTTCTTCTTCCATTGAGGGCCTTGACCTACCGGGGTGACTCCGGACTGTCATCTTACATGACACATTCCGAATTTGGATTGATACGTGGTCAGAGTATCGATTCTCCAGCAGTCTTAACCCCAGTCTCCGTGACTATGAAGTCACAGACGTCCAAGCCCATGCCTGGATTCGAACCCGGGACCTCTGTGTTGTGAGGCAGCGGCTCCAGCAGTACCTAAAAGTATATCATATCATGTATTGGTGTAAATTTTTACTCACAGATGACTACGGTCGAAAGGCTGACAGTTTCTGTTTTATGAAGGTTCGTGTTTCAAATGAATAAAGCAAGATTAAAGAGGAGTTTTATTTTGTATAGAAATTAATTAATATTATACACTTACTGACTGGTGGTTTAAAGTTGACATAAATTAGCCTAAGTGGGGAAGAAATTCGTTTTATTTATGTATCCAGAGTGTTTTTAGAAGCAACCCAAGACATTGATTATAAGCGAACGCCATGAGATCAGCACCAAAAAATAATTAGGACAGTGTAAAGGCAGGCTCATGGCGTCACTGTACCAGCTGAATGCAAAGGCAAGCTTTGTTTATCTTAACACCAGGGCTCTTGTTGCCAGTGGCTCATGTCACTTATATAAAGGGCGTGGCAGGGTCAGCCAGCTCAGCTGCATAACCTCTTGTATCTCCTTTCGCCACCTAAACTGATTATTCTTTATAAATTATTGAATTACGTCATTTTTTGACTCTATGGTAATGTGATTCCAGTAAAGAAATTCACGTTTGCCTTGTTTGGGTGTCCGGCACGTAAAAGTAAACGATCAGCGGGGGCTGTCACTCCCTTCACTCACTTATTTTTAATTTATAGCTTTTGGCGCAGGTTTGAGAGTTATTAGGGTCGCTCCTGAAATGTATCTCGTGTGCCCTTTCCACTTTAGAGGGCAGGCTTCGAGTTTCCTACCCGCTCATTAAGTTTTTATCACTTCCCCAGCCGCCAACAGCCAAAATAGTGAGTGGTCCCGTCGTGTCGAGATTTAAGGGATCCCATCCCGACGTTAAATACACGGTACTAAGAATCCCTCTCTTTCTGATTGCCAAATGATATAATTGAAGTTTCCTGTGTTCGTTTCCGGTGTCTTCCCATTCTTGAAAAAATTCAATATTGACGCTTTACTAGTTGTTGTATAATAGAAAGAATTGTCATATATTCATTTGTAGCTGACAATTGTACTGCAGGAGGACAGGTCAAGCAATTCTAACAATAGACACTTCAATTTTCGCAAGTACTTGCAGTCTTTGAACCTTGTCACTCGCTTTAGGCCACGTTTTAATGAAGTCGTGAAGATCTGTTCTCCTACAAGTCTTTTCTCCTCGAGCGACATACAGAACAAACATTTGAATTGCACTAATAACTTCGTGAATAATATTTATAATTAATTTATAACAAACTAGAGTTCAATTTTTTTCCCTGTTATATTTGTTGTCAATGTAGGTCATAATTCTTTTACTAGTCTAATTTTCTTAGTAGAGGAATAATGAAACCAATCGATAAATCTAAATCAATTCCAAATAAATTTCTATTTTTTCGTTTCATTAAATATTTATTCTCATCCTGCGTATACTATAAAAATAAATCGTTTACTTCACCATTTACTTTTCGTCGCGGAAAGCTACAACTGATAGCGAAAAACTGTTACATGTAAATAATACGAGGGAGGACAGTGAAATAAAGAGTGAGTACAGTATTTGTGTGAGTGTCTGAACTTTTGACAACTTTTGGATCCAGTCGCCACGCGGTCCGTAGATGGCGCCGCCGCGGCCGCCATATTGAGAGGCGCGTGGGTCGACGCTCACTACTGCTCTTATAAAACAACATGCTCCTTTCATTCCAATTTCATACAATTAAAACACCACGGTAATATTTACTTGGCTTCTGTCTCTCCGCCGCGCTGGGTGGCCTCCTCCTAATATATTGTACAACTTATCTATAGTCCCTTATTCGCAGACCTGAACGAGTACAAAATATATACCGCAATATACGAGAGCTGAGATAAAAATTTTCCAGAAAATGGATTAGAAGTCTCACAAATTTTATATGTTTTTATTTAGCCTGTCTTCTGATTCTTCTTGACATTATTCACTCTCTTAGGCTGTAATAACTTTTATTGCCTAGACTTACTGACTTCTAAGTAGTTGTTATTATTAGGGAGGATGGCTTCCATGTATTTGAATTTGCTGACTTTTTCTATGTTTACATCATTCACTAAAATATTTCTATTTCTAGAAATTTAGGTTTTAGCCCTATTTGCGACTATAAGAAAGTTTACCTGCTTAAGTTACTAAAATATTGTATATATATATATAGATAATTTCGTGTTTTCCCAGAGTAGACTAGTTGTTTGTATTAAACTTCTCTGAATTCACCACAAATATTGTCCCGACCAGTAAGTAACCACAGCAGCCTAATAGGAAATGCCCGTGACTTGGTTGACCGCGCTGTTTTCAAAACCACATTTGGTTTCCGTCCGCTACCTACTCCGGGGACTTGGAACTACATATGTGTCGATTCAACTTTTGTGCATCTGTATGTATCAAAAAATGGAAATAGCAGCGTGACAAACTCATTCACTTACAGACTTCACCTAAATAGGTAATAAAAATTATAGAGGGATCAATAAATTAAATTTAATGTCAGTCTGCATACTTTACAGTAGAAACTATCAGAATTTACTTGACTCTAAAGAACGCGATTATATAATTTGAATGAAATAAAGAAGTAAAGCGTACGAAGGATCAAGAATGTCTTGTGTCGATTGCTCATAATGCAAAGGTGGGATGAAAGTTTGAGATTCAAATTTCTGAGTCGTCAGCGAAGAACGAGCAGAGGAACCTTTATCTGCATCACGCCACTCGGTTCTCGCCTTTGGTCAGCGATATTACGTGCTGCAGTATTATGGCTGACTGCTGTAGTGAGAATTTCCTGGACGCAGATTGTTCTAACATGCTGTGTCGCCCAATTTCGTCACTGAAACAAAGCGACAGATTGTCGACGCTTGAAAACATCCGGTAGTTGTTGAATTAGTAATTAATTTAATTTAGTTTTATAATTAGCCCTCCCGCCTTTGGTAATTTATCACAGTTTTTATTTTTCATGAATACAAGAGTAAGCATCCCATAGGATTGACAATATTCCTTCTTCGCACTAAACAGCGCCATCATATGCACTCGATTCTATATTTACTACACTTCCTTAAAGAATTTTTCTTTCGAAAAATTCATGGGTGAAATTGCTGTATTGTCAAGCAATATAATTATGTAAAAAGCATTCTACCACAACTTGCGATAATTGCAGAATGAAAGTAAATTAGATTTTTGCCAACAGTTAAAACTATTATACTCTTTTTCTAAATATATCTTTAACGTTTTCGTGTAATGAAAGATATTGAAAGGAAGTGTGTTAATATGTTTGTTAATTATTTAAAATAAAGCCTAATTTTAAAAGATCCTCATGTCTCAAAACGTGGCCTATTAATCTGTCAACGTCCTCCATATTCTTCGCTCTTCCCCTATTCTGCCCAGAACTTATTCATTAATGATTCTATCCACCAATCTAATTTTCAGCATTCTCTAGCACCACCATTTAAAGGCTTCTATTCTTTTCCTTTCTGCAACTTCTACCGTCCACTTTTCGCATCCATATAACGCCACACTACATACGCCCATTTATGGCAATGATATTCACACTTATATTACCCGTAAATAAATTCTTATTTTCAGCGAAAGCCTTGATTGTCTGTGCTATCCTACTCTTTATGTCTACTATACTTTTACAATCCCTAGTTATTACACTGCCCAAGTAGCAGAATTCCTTAACTTCCATCAAAATATCCCTTCCCAATCTAACCGCCTTTAATCGAATGAAGGCTTTCCTGGTGTAAGTAATTCACAAGGTTTTCTCGGGCTTCTAAGCGGGTAAAAACACCGTAATTCCACGACGTTTCGGCGCCTGTAATTGCTACCATGTGCTGAAGATGGTAGCTATGACAGCTGTCGAAACGTCGTGGAATTACTGTGTTTTCACCCTGACAGCCTTTGTTACACTCTTGGTTTTCCCTCTATTATTCCTCCATGTTATACTCTTCCTCCAGGACCACGTTCATGCCACTTATTATGGTTTCCAAGTCATGTTCTGACTGTCGTAACACTACAATATCATCGGCAAAGCGTAAGGTTTCGTAAGCTACCGAAACGTTTCATCTAGGTGTCAATTCTTGGATGTAGAATGGTTGCTTTTGAGATCCAGGCATGTTTGAGTTCTATTAGAGGTAAGGGAACTGCTGGGAAGATGTTAGAACACAGACGCACCTAAAGGAAGGTATGTGCGAGCGCAGCGTTCCAAGTACTCCTGTCAGACTTCGTCAGGCAAGGTGTCGAGTTCTGCCTAAGCTTCTCCACAGGTACCAACCACCATCTCACTGTCAACAGCGATTCAGCTTCATTTCAAAGCATTTCCTCTGTTCTTGAATTGAAATCACTGGACGTTTGGTCAATTTACACACAATTAACCATTATTCTTTATTATTTCATAAAGATTCAGGAAAATTTTTTGATGAACCTAATCTCAGGGCTATATGCAACAGATGGATTATAAATTCGCATTAACCATTAAACATTAGGTTTATAAAACAAAAACGATTTTTCAGTTTCTCTTTCATCGGCGTCGATGAACATAGCCTGCGTGATATTCCTTATGGAGAAACATGAAGTCAGAATCTTATTTACTGGTTTTGTCATTCCAGTATGTCAAATGAAAGTCTGTGTCCGTCGTTCTTGAAGCCACCTGCCGATAATCTCCTCATTAACAAAATACATCTGCAACAGATGTAGACGTCAGAGATAATTACTTGCGAAATGACTACTTAACAAGTATCCCAAAGGAAACATGCCTTTGTAGGGATGGCTTTTGGAATTTTAACACGGAATAAGATAAGTAGAAGATTATTGACGGAATGCAAACAGTAAGCTGTAGGCAAGCCTGACAGAAAGGTATGTATATACTTAACTTATGCGGAACTGGAGTGCCACAGAGTATTTCTTCTGTTATCAAATCAATTTTGGCTACGATCTATGAAGTTATAAAATTAGTCCATGAAGAATGCGTCTTTGTGGAAGTGAATCTTATGGATTGGAACCAGGAGTGGATGAGGATAGCTCGGTGGTCAGAGCGCTGGTCCTCTCAAGATGGTTCCATCCTAACCTGTTCTTTTTGCTACAACATTGGGGTTTTTTACGATACCTTCTTTCAATTCCAAGCACTCCAGAAGATCAGTGAAGTGGCCAAGCCTCCGATGAGAGTTTTTCCAAGAGTTTTCAGTCGCTCGATCTCCTCGGTGTTGATGTCAGGTACGGCTTGATTACCGGAACGATTTTTCCCTCATATTTCAAACACCGAAAACCAGATTTGAGCTCGGGTCTCAAAGGGGAAAATGTACCTGTGCGTTGGAATCACGACTTTTCAATTTGGTCTTTAGTTATTCGTATCGTTAACTTGGATTTTACTAGCGTGACATCTTCGATAATTGGATCAGAGTTTACTAATCTTCGCATAATATATATCTGATTAGATTCTTTGATTAATCGAACCTGTAGAATCTTTCGCTTCAGCCTTGATAAATTATTTCTTTACTATTTGCATAGTCTACCTTGGATGAAAGTTAAAGGTAGACAGAACTATTATCTATTCTCGTATTTATTCATGTGGCTTTATTTATTCTTAGTTTATAATATTTAATAATACATTGTTATAAATATTAAGAAACTTTTGGTGACTTAATCCGTAAATCTTAATTAATTGCTAAATAATTCCTCAAAATGGAATGGGACGTTACTATAAATGTTATTGAATTTCTAGCGTCTTCCAAGTTTCTTCAAGTGTGTTTATTTGTGAGGTCAGGCTGTTCTGCGTTGTTTTCTTTTTTTTCTTTTTTAGTTTAAAAGAAGTTGGACTCGAGTCTTCGCGGTCATTTCCCCTCTTCTAGGTAATGAATGTTCTCGAGCGTGACCAACTACCAGGAATGTTTACGTTTCATTAGATACGCGTTCGCCAAAAACCGAGATGCAAAAACGAACCGAATTCAGAGGACCGAGCAAAGACAGGAGCTTGGTAGAAAGGCACTGCATGAAGCCTAAAAGATACTTCGCCATATATTTTCTTTTTAAATTTACATCAAACTAATTTTAATAATCCTAAAATTAAGCCGTGAAGAATTTCTGTAAACAGGATAGTCAAAAGTGGCATGTGATCTTGCAAAGTCATGCTTATTCTTTCCATTCCCGCTCCTGTCGAGATTTGTCTGTCCTCATTTGTTAAATGTCGTTCATAGCCCTCATTGCGAACTGATTAAAAAAATTCCGTTCTTGAATATTACGTAGGCAATTTCTTCGTCTCTAAACTACTGTTATTTATATATTTTACACATTGATTTTTAAGCTTGATACCAAATATAATTTTTATTTTTCTTCTAATTGTTGTGTAATGTTAAGCAATATCAACAATTTAGATAAGCACAATGTAAAACAGCTCTACTATAATACTTATTACATAGGACTAAAAAAAGGTAATTAAAACCTCCCCGAAAAATATATTTGTAATTCAAAACAACCTAGTGATAAACATAACTCTCAGTAAATATGTCAACACTACTCCAAAATTATGTTGAATTCTAAAATCAGATTTTAAAATCGGAAAAAAAATTGTTACTCTTTTCAAATAACATCATTGGCTGTGCATGTGCATATCTTTTTTCGGTATATTTGTAACGCTCTCGTGATGAGATCCACGGGTTGTGGAAGAAATGTAGTGACTTGGAAGTTTCTGTTAATACACCTATGTGAAAGTATAATTTGTTCATAACTAATTCTTATCTGACTTCTTAATGTGCCAAACAAATTACGTACAGAAAAAAATATAAATTATTTTATTGGTTTCTTTATGTAATGTTAGAAGACAGTGTTAAGTGTTCTACTTTTAGAAGAAGCTCTAATTTAACAAATGTTTACGCAATACAAAGAACAGGGGAGTGAAGTGAAAATATTTAGATAAGAATTAAGGGAACCCTACAGAAATAGGTTTGAGGCCGAGGGTTTGGTGGAGGACTAATGGACATTCCGGGAGACTTTACAAACAAGGTCAACTCATTTTTTTCCAACGTTTGTGTTTTAAATAGCTAATAGTAACACCGAACGTCGCAACGTTGTGTGACGGAATTATATGTCCGGTTGCGCGAGGCCAGCCACAGGTATTGGAGTGTCTGGTCCCTATCCCGCGACCATCTGGCACATCTGGATGGCATAAATATCCCGCAATAGAAGGGGCGCCTCCTCTGCATCACAATGCCGCCAGGTGCAGCACCGTCTCCCTCGCTTGAGTTATGTCGCTTCGTCGCCAAAGATATGCATCGCACGTGAAACGCCATCTTGTTGTCACATTCGTCCATTACGGATCTGTTTATCTTACAGAACCCTGATCTATAACGTTTCGTCAGTATCCTCTAAAGATGAGGTTTTTCAGATTTCACATATTCAACAAAAAAATTGTTAGACAGATCACACGACTCTAACAATATAACATATTTCTATCCTTGGCTCTCATTCTAGTCCAAAACAAATATTTTTCAGAGCTTTTTGTGGAACATATTATCATCAATTTTTGTTAATCGAAGGTAACAGTTGCCATAAATGCCTCCAATTCTCCCTCTCCTCTTCTTCACTGTTTCTTCCGAAGTTTCCATTTCCTTTCATTACATCGCCCAATCAGTTTTTTTTCTTCCCATGATTTCTTTTCACAAATCCTTTCCTCTCCTAGTCTTCCGAATACCAGTTTATTCTTCACTTTCTGTCAATCATGTTTTCTCCATATTTCTCTGATGTCTCTATACTATCTCTTTCCCATTGCTGACTTTTCCCATCCGTACATAACACTACAATCGTTTTCTATTACAAAATAGTTTATATTTCTTGGTGAATACTTTTTTTCCATCTCTGTTGAACATGTATCTGAGAATCTATACTGCTTTACTTTATCAACTCTTCCCTCCTCCTTTTTCGTTTCTACCTTATTTTAATTCAATTCCATAATCTTAGTTTTCCCAACACATCTTCATTTTCTATTCTATTCTTGTTACTATTTTCTGAAGCATTTCATTGTCATTACCAATGACCACCATCTCATCAGCAAACATTATGCATAATTTATCATCTTTCCACCTATATTCCGTTATTTCTCTCTAGAAATTTTCTTATCGCATATATTTTACGAAACATTATGGATAATATAATTTTTTAAGAGTCGGTAAATAATACATTTTGGAAATCCATGTCAGTGGTCTGGTAACAAGTTCCATATATTCTTCGCTTATTCTATTGTTGTGGAAGTTAGGAGAACGTGCATAATCTGGCACATTTTAAGTTGAACATGTAGGATTTGATATTTCTTAATGAAACTGTTAAGAAAACGAGTAACTGACTCATGTTTGGTTGGCACGGCGAAAATCATTTGCTCGGGAAATCTGTATTCTTTTTATTCGCGGTATAATACAAAATTTACGAATTCCGCCATCCGGTTTCTTATTCATAAAGAATCATAATGTCATTATATTTTTCGGTTTCTTTTATAAACTTTAGAACTTCAAGCTCTGAAGCTCAAAATAACATGGATCTAACAACGTTAAAGCTTTCTTTGGTATCTAGTGAGGTACAACTGTTCTCGATGTTTCCGACCCTTCCTCTGTGTTTTCCACCTGAAGATGTCACAATATCGACTTTCTTTGTTGCTTAGATTCTTGATGACAGCGGGTGGCTGGAGGGATGAGGACTCGAGTTTCCCAAAGAAGTGTGACGTCATGGCTGACCAGGTAAGCAAATTCCAATTAATAAATGATTATGTGAACAGTTCCATCTATAAAAACTTTCAATATTCACATTTCTCGGGCTTATCGTTTACTCTTGGAATCAGAAATTAAATATTACTTTAAGTCTCATACAATAATAAACAATACTCCCCATATGCATTTTTTCTCTTTGGATAAGATGATTAAATATGTATTTCAGTTTCTATCATCCCTTCGAACACACTACCCTTCGCTCCAGGTCGTTCTCCGAAGAATTCCTCTCATGTCAGTTCCAACGATACACAACCAAACAATATCACTTCACTTACTTTATGCCCAGAAATCGCAAATGAAGTTCTTCTGTTTACTCTTTGCGCAGTTCAACAAATTCTCAAATTCATAGATCGTAATCAAACTTACCGCTCGGAAATTACTATGTTTCGAAATGAAAACGAATTATTGGCTTAAAAGGCCAACTCGTAATGTCCTGTATGACGTAAAAAAATCGGTATAGAATATTTTCATTCTAAACAATTTTGCCGCTATATTCTAGCGTTAAACAAAATTCAGACTGCACTTTTATGTGTTCAAATATTGCAGGATGTGGTGATTGTTGCACTCATGGACCTTTGCGAGATTTTAATTTGAAATGCGTTTCTTTCGCCCACGCAGCGCCCTTCAGAGATTGGAATCGTCTTAAAGACCACGTCTCTGACCGCACAAGGGAAACCGGCTTCCGCGGAGCACGTGCGCTCACTCTTCATTGCGGATAGTAATCTTACAATTGCGCTATTTCTCAACGCAAATAGTCCACCGCCCAGTCGACACCAAGGCCACGCACGCCATCAGGGTCTTCTAGGGTCACTTACTTCAATTTTGTAAAAAAATTAGTTCTCGTTCTTCGAATCGGGTTTCTATTGTTTGCACAGGCACCATCGTAATACCCATTAATATTAAAATGATTGGAATATTACTTAAAATTTTTAAATCTTATATATCAAAGTGTATCCAATAAAGAAACGATGTAATACTGGCTGTTTCACTCAGAATTAGAACCTCTCTGGAAACTTGACGCTAATCTCAAAGTAGAATTCCGGCCGCCGTAGAAATTGACTCCATGTCTCTCAGTATCCGCGGACGGAAGAATGCGAGTATTTATCTATATTTTCATAATGCATTAAGAAAACAGAAAGTAATGACTATTTAAAATAACTTATCTATCAATATACAAAACTGAAAATCTGTCAGCATTAAAATAAAGGTCACTGTTATTACAACGTTTCAGCCGGACTTTTGGACTTCTCAAGAACCTACAGACAGAAATTAAAAAATTTATAAATTTTAATATACAAAATTTAGATGAAATATATACGTGCAGAATTTTAATTAAATTATAAAAATAACAAACTTTAATTTTTGATTAATATAAATACATAATATACATATTACGTATTTGATACAAAAATCGTTAAAATATAAAATAGCAGAATTTTAATTAAATGAAATAATAAGCACTTCAACTTTGTATTGTTACAAATGCATCAATATATTTAAATTTATAATTGTTTTTTAATCTTTTGTTTGTAGTGATATGTATTATTGGAATGGGAGATTGAATTTAATTTATTAATTTCAAATTATTATAAAATAACATGACATACATTGTTGGAAGCCAACTGAAATGTATTAATGGGGAATTTGTTAATTTAAGTTATTGTAATATGAAGGATTAAATGACGAAAGTTTTATTATTAAAAAGAAAAGACAAGTTTAACTTTAAGATTCTGAATGTATTATGAATAAAATATTTCAGCAAGAGCATTTGATAATAGTTACAAATTTTTAAAGAAAATATTATTTAAAAAATAAATTTGCATCAGGGTACTCTGTGGGGCGGACCGAGAAGCGATTTATTTTCTAATAGCAATACAACTGAACGATAACCGCCAAGTTTCTGCATCTGCATTCCGGTCTCCTCTGGGTCGTGATGATGGCTGGATGCATGGGTGGTTGACCTCTGTTAAATCACCGTCGCGGCTCAATCTGGTCAAAATTTGGCGGAGACTCCCTTTTCTCCTTTCGGCGGCTATCATATTAGTTTTGAGTTAGCATTTGCCGTCCTCTCAATATCATCTCTTCGGCGACTAACAATTTATTTTGCATCACCTCCTTTCGGCCTCTCACTATCTTTTCTCAGTACCTAACAATTGAATTTCAATTCCACTATTTCCGGCCTCCCTCCATCCTCTGTGCTCCGTATCCAAAATCCCTTACAAGGTAAGCTCGGTGATAACTACTTGATTTCAGACCACCTATCGATTGTATTTCCCAATAACCTCTAGTGGCTTTCTCTTTAACAATTACAGCCAATAATAAAATTCAGCTGCAGGACGTGGCGTAAATATTGCATGTGTTTCGCGTCCCTCCGTGGCGAGCAGGGATTGAATTATTCTCGCAGCTTCCGACTTCCAGAAGAAACCCTTCCAAATTATCTACGAGCGATCCCTTTTCGTGAACGAATCGTTCTCTTCTACTAAAAGGGTCGTCCTTTTGTCCGGAAAAGAAAGCGGATACCGCACGCACCGCAGGAATGCGTATTTTAACACACTACAGTAGTAACGTGAAGAAATCCAAAAATATGGACGAAACGTTTTCGTAGCTGCAATGAACGTTATTAATACTGACACATTGTCCGATTTGTATCATTGTAAATATGTGAAAATGTCAGATCATTGATTAATTGTAATTTACTTATCGTCAGTCTGCAACTGCATGCGACAAAATTCAAGAAAAAGATATTTATCCAATCTAAGACCAACAGACAGTCAAAGACTGCCAAAGATAATAAACACTTTTATTCTTAGAAAATGTAATGCTAGTAATTAACAAATTCCAAATTAGTAAAAACTCATTAATTCATCTTATTTTCACTATATGATTAACTCTTATCGATAAAATAATGATTTTAACGTTTCATCATAAACAGCGAGGTTATAAAGAAAAGGAATTAATTTTTAAATAAATATAGTTTGTTTTCCATAGATGATGTTAATATTACGGTTACTGTTTTCGGGCTCTCATATTACGCGCAACTCCTTGCGGTTCAAATTGATGCCAGTTTCCGGGGGAATTGGCGTATCGAATTACTTTGCCCTCCCTCCCGGTTACTTCACTTTACTGCTTCATAAATTTTTTAATGAAGCGAGTCGAGACGAACTCTGCCAAAAATGGTTTATTATCCTTCTTCAGCTCCGATGTAATAAAATGCGGTCCATCTCAATATTCGCCGGCAAAAATAATTGTGACGGTATAAAAAGAACATAAATATTTTTTTTAGAAAAATATTGGAAACTTGAGATTTTCTTAAGGTCACAATTTATGACTTCTAAAATTCGTGAAACGAGATATAAACTCGTATTTAGTCTGCATTTGTTTACAATCTATAAGGAACAAGAGTTATAAAGCTCAGTTCAATTGAACTGAACTTCCACATTGACTGTGCAATTGGAACGTGGACAGGAAAGCTGTACGCCTGATTAAAAATAATGTTATAATGGCACACCGCCGAGTGATGGTAACGTTGGCCGAGATCACAGACAAAAAGAAAGCCGCTGTTGCAGCTTGCACTGCATGGGAACCATGACATCCGTCCGGTAGGTTTTTATTTTATTTTTGCACAAAGCTCCAGCACGTTGAGAGGAAATGCGCATTAATGAAATGCCGCGATAACCATTAGCTGCAAGTTCTGGTCCTCGTATTCCCTAAGGCCTTTGCAAAGAGCAAGTAATTGCTCGGAAATAGCAACAAGGTACAAAAAAAACATCGAAGAATTTACCATACATTTTATACATAAATCATAAGAAGCTAAATGGTAGAATCTTAATAAAGTATTTTATAAAAAAATAAAATAAAGGTTAACGAATTCAAGGATTCGCGAAAGAATTGGTATAAAATTTAAAGTTCTTACAACTAAAGCTCTTATAATTCTTCCAAAGATTATAACAAACGTGATTTTATTTAGAAAAATAGTATACAATATATGCAAAAAAATATTTATTCCTCCAATATCCCCAGAAAGTATAGATCGGCTGAAAACAAATGGAAAATGAACTGGTTGAATTTTTTTCAGAGCTATGAAATGGTGATGTCAGCACCGCACCACAACCCCTTAGTAGGGGGCGGGACCTTCACATTTAAGAAATTTACCTCCCTTCCAAAATGTAACCAATTATTTCTCATCGGAACTATATTCCTACAGCCATTTGGAATGATCTGACCTTCTTTAACCGCCCTATATAACATTTTAAAAAATTAACTAATTAAAATAGTCTGGTATTTATGAACTTTACAATTATACAAGAACATTAAAAATATAAGCGACACATTAGATGCGTTACACCGTTTCATTTACAATATTATGAGTTCCTCATGTAAAAGGATATAGTCAAATTTCCTCTGGTGTTAACTTTTTGGAATATTTTCTTATTAGAAAATAGAGGTCAAAAACTGAAAATTTAGCATCCTGGGCTGCGTTCCAATGTCAGTTAAAACAGAAGAAATTATATTACGTATCTCTTTACCTGAAGACGTTCCAAAATTGTGTGACTTGTTGGCTGTTTTGATATTCATTTATGTTAAAACAGTGCGTTTAATTTGACAACTAAATTAAAAATAATTTCAACGTATAGTGCGTCAATGTCCTATTCTATTCTGTAGTAGAAAACTAAAACAGCCTTGCTCAATTTTCCACCATGGCTCACGAAACCTCTGGGAGCGAGATAATTAAGGATTACGGATAAGCAAGGATCCAAGCGTTTCCTTAGACAAGAAAGGTTTCCTATGAAGGGATTCGTGACGTTAAGACATAAATCTTGAAGCCGTACATGGAGATACGGACAAAGACGTCTTCACGCCATACAAGGCTGTGGACTGAGTATTGAAGAACATTTAAAAGAATTTAGTATTAAAAATACCACAGATGAGACATGGTTAATTGTGCATAATTTACTAGCCTACATTAGATTAAAAAATATTTTCGTGAATCATTTCATATTTTACCAGAAAAAAAAATTAAAATTAAATACACTCATCTTATACGGAAAAAATTATGATAAATTTTTTCTAAGATCCCTGTTATATAGGTATCATGCTCTTTTGTATTTTGCATATTTCGCTTTAATTATTGAAAAAATGTCGTCTATTATGTATTAATTTTTAATATACGTTTATGGGAATCAGTTACTTATCAAAATTTGAAATGATTTGCTCCTAGGAGGTATACTAACCCGAAAGCATTTTTACGAAACAAAATGCTTCAAATTATTCGACGTGTTATGTGAAAGCCAAAAATACTCTTGACGAAAGAATTATTTGTGTTAGTTCATTTAAAAATTATTGAATTTCTATAATTCTTATGATGAATATAAGCTACGGTGATCGCATTCCTGCTGTTAGCTGTTTCCTTTGAGCGTCATCGTTGATCCAGTGGCAGAGTTCCTGGAATACCGCTTGATGGTCTCGTAGTGTTAGACTCGTCAACAATGGGGAACTCACAGCTGGTTCCTCTTGTTGAAGAGCTATTTTCAGCAGCCGCTAACAGCCTTTCAGCCTAATTTCCTAGCCTCATTGAGGTCTGATCGTCTGGCCCCGGAATCCGAGGGAAGCACCGAAATACTCGTGAGAGGCTTTCGTTAAGGTTGCGAACCACGACAGGCAATTTTAAATGTTCATCATTCAGAAAATGTTAAAAATAAATAAACTGGCCAACATTAAAAAATATGACAGTTTCGTTGCTTGTCATGGAACCTCTTCAGGTGTACACATATAAAACAAAAATAATTGGTATTCTGCAGGTATGAATATCTAAAAATAGTAGAAAATAATAATTAAACGTTATGTGAATACAAACGAAGAAAGCATTTCAATTTTACTTCCTGTAATAATTTCAATAAAAAATTTGGGGGATAGAGTGCTTTCCACGCCGCAGATCAATCATATAAATTATGATTTTTCAACATAATTAAGTGATAAATTTTTGATATAATTATAAAATAAAGTAATTAAATTATTTACATAAAAATTATAAATAAAACTGAAACAAATTTAAAAAGTCAGACATGGAATGATTTAATTTTTTGTATTATTTTCATTAAATAACTGAGGAGGTCCGAAATTTTTCAAATTAAATTATTCAATTTATGAATTTTGCCCTTTTTTGTGTTGTATTTATAATATTAAATCAGATAAATTTAATTACTTTATTTATAATTATTTAACCCTTGATCTAATATAGCACCCAATCTTTTATAAAATTATAATGTGTCAAATTTTGGAGAACTTGTAGTACAAATTGTATTGTAATTTATTTATACTTTTGCCAACTTTAGTATCAATGATGTCATTTTTAAATTATAGTAATATAAATTTTTATATAATGTTTATATACAAAATGTTTTGTATAATTTTATGTAATCGTACTTATACAATTCAGTTATACCAAATTTTTTACTTCGTCACCTGAGGAGGTTATAAGAGAATGTGTTGTTTTTATTAAATTCTTTCAGAGACATTGATTGGTTTACTTTTTATCGATTCACTTTATGCAAGACAAATACAAATAACTTTAAAAAATGGCAATAAATAACTACGTTCAGCAACAGGCACAAAGACAAGGTTACGAGACACCAAATTTAACCGGCAAGAACTCTATTCCAGGATGAACCAAGAAGATTAAAAAAAATTTAAGGCATCAAATGTTAACGATTTATTTAAAAGAGACATATTTATCATATTTGAATAAATATAATGAACTAAAAATGTAACATCATTATTTACTGTCGAGAATTTATTGTAAGAATCCAGTATTACAAAATATGTTTTCACAGTGGGTTAAAATAAGTAGATGGAACGTAAACTGGATTAAATTAAAAATTATCGAGTTGGCTCTAAAAAAATTACTTAACCGCATTTTCACGGAAAATGAGTGTCATTTCACCCCTAGGCGCAACAGCTACTCTCCTCTTATCTACCTCAATTTATGACGGAGACTTCAATTATCAAGTTTGTGCATTATTAATGAATAACTAAACATATCACGCGTTATCTTAGCAATCGTAGTACTTGTATAGGGGTTTCATTAAGGGCGGGTCTATGTTGATTTGGATTGGAACTAGCTGTATTAACTAAATTATTATTTATTTGAAAGAGAATACATGGGCCTTTCAAATATAAAAAGAATTTAGTTTATACATGCGGACACAGAACATTTATAAACATTGAGCAGAAACTTTGAGAGTTTGTCTTCCACATACAGTAATATTTGTTACGTTCTTATTGGCCGTTTTATTATTATTATTAAAAATTTCACATTTAGTCAGAAGTCTAAATGCAAAATTTTCTACAACTACGGTCAGTGGCGCCCTTGTCGGTGGTTTTCCAAAGGAACTTGCCAGCACCACGTTAATCAAAATTTTGCCTTTCACTTATTGTATCATTTGTGACGTCATGTTTAACCATTCACTGATACCATTGTTTCTTGATCTTTATAATTACCCTGTGTGTAATAGGATAATAACAAAAAGCTTGTAGGAAAGATCAACTCCAGAGTCGTTATTTGTGAGAGAGGAACGTTTAAGCTGCTTGTGCAGGACATGGACGAGGCGTCGCGTGACTTTCGCTAATTATCCTAATCCTTTCTCGCCCCGAGGATCCAAAGCAGACGAGGTAATTGACGTGGTGCGACAGCTGAAGCCGACGGGATTTTCTCAATGGCAGAGGCAGATGTGGAGGGCAAACACAGGGGAGATGAGGAACATATGTTGGCGCACCTGAGCCTCTACCGGAAGCGAACAGACTGTCTTGCACCTAGGCTAACAATCGCCCTGGCCACAAACACACACGTAAACTTTCAAATTTTTTACCCGAGGCGAATAATGCTTTCTACCAATTTTTCTATAAGGCACTTTTACCTCATGGCGTCAAGACATTATAATGATCTCTAAAAAATGCTGTTACTATTTCACACTGTTTTTATATATAAATATTTTCAATTGTATCCTGTTGTCAAATTTAAAAAAAAACATACCCAAGGCATTACACCGAAAGAAGTCCATTATAATGTTCTTACTACATTCAATAAACACGCAGACAACATAACAGATAATTAAATTAAGAAAGGAACTAACTATTTTAACTTCTATTCGATTAATGAATGATTTGTATTAAACTAAAGCTCCTGAAAATATTATGAAATTTAAAAAAAATAAGTTATAGTAAATAATATTTCACTTCACGTCTCCTTTTAAAAGAATTACATAAAGATAAATCAAATGAACAATTTTATGGCAATTTCAGAAGGTTTATATTATATTTCCTCTTTTATTATTTTGTTTCTTTACAAAGTTTTAAGTTGTCTGGTATTCTCTTTTTGAATAAATTAATGAAGTTTTTTCTTGTACGTTTAGTTATGTTCAACATAAATATTTTTCAATATTTATCTTTGAGATTTGTAAATTTTTTACTGAGTTCAATTTCTAGCTTCTTCATACTTTTTCTAAAATATTTACGGTAAAAAAGTAAATATTTCATTTTGAAATTTAGAGTGAATAATTGCAAATAATGAATTCTCCAAAACTATTAATGATTAACAAAAGTACTAATTTTTTACATTTCAAAATTGTTATGAATTAGGTAAGAAATAAAACCATTCTGTATTTTAATAGGGAATCTAATAGTTATGTGAACTTTCATGATCTATTAATCCAAACTTTTATATTTACACAAATTTATGTTCCGTATTTATCCTTAATTTGATGTATTAATGGATTAAGACACTCGTCGGTTATGTAACCATGATTATTAAACTTAAGAATAAAAATATTTATGATTAAGAAGTCTATTAAAGTTTGTTTTCTTAATTTGAAATATTCTCTGAGACGTAATCAATTCCAATAATTCACTCGAAACTTGGAAATAAAATATTTGCACTTTTACCGTAAATATTTAAGAAAGAAATATGAATAAACTTGAAAATGAACTCTGTAAAATTTTACCTATAAATTTTTAAGAATATTTTATTAAACACAAAAACATTTTTAAAATATTTTTGATAAATATGAGAAAGTATTAAAACAAAAACTTAACATCCGCATTCAGAAGACATTAAGTAATAGAATGTTCGACTACAAAACAGTAACCTCAACAAATAAAGACAATAGAAAATATAAACCAAATAATAATATATAGTAAGAACAATTACCTCGATTATAGGCGGAAATATAAAGATTGGATTCTTAAAATATAAAGATAGGTGTTCGTCAGATGTTGCTTGACGACAGAATAACGCAAGAGAGCAAATATGAGATACAAAGAAATAAGAAACAAAGATGATTTATCAGAGATATTTTAGCCAAATTTCACAGATGATGTTAAGGTCAATCGTACCCTGATCGTTGTCTACGGAATTAAGGTTACTTGTTATTTGCAACATTTCAGAGGCCATTATTTTTTTATAACGTTACTCAGATAATTCAGTCTGTAATCAAGGTCATTGTTCTTACAGTCTAACATCAGACGTTAAATATTTTAAATTATTATTATATATTACTATTATTTTAATTTCTACCATATTCTTGGTTCAATCCGCACTCAAGTTTCTCGATGGGGTGTATCAAACATACTGATACTGTACTACGATTATTTCCTGAAGCCAAGTTAATAAAGATTAAGCAAATAAAAAGAATTTTTAACATTGTCGTTAATAACGTCATTTATCCTCACTTATTTCCACTTTGAAATTTCAGAGAGTTGGTTGGAGATTGCTCCTTCTGCAGAAAATACTTGATGCAAATGCTCCAGTCCTTGGAGCAAGCAAGGATTACTAAACGAGCCACCGGCCATGTCCTTATTCCTTTCGCTTTCATTAATTTAATGTCGAGATAACGGATACAAAAGCGTGTGTGAAAGTTATAATAATGCCCTTAACAAAGATATTTCTAGTCACGCTAAGAGTGTTTTATGCTAAGCAGCGCCCCGCGGAGAAATCTCCCGACAAATAAGGAACAATTATTTCCATTCGCTTTGAGATGAATTTATGCAAATGCATACAGTTTAGGTCGATAATGGATTAAATCTCAATATTTATGCCGTTTTTGCGGCACGTGAAGACCATTGGATAGGTTTTACAAGGCTACAATTTACTTCTTCATACAATTTTATGCTTTTTCAGTACTTAAAAAATTATTAAAGGATTACATTAAATATTTTTAATTTTTTTGTGTAAAAATAATCATATTAATTTCTTTGCTTAAGCACTTTCTAAACGACAGTTACTATGCCACAAAATTTTTCACCGTTTGGTTCACGAGACAGAAATAAAAATCGTTTTGTTAGTTGGTACAGGAGAGGAATAATGGAAACTCGATGCATTTTAAACAAGTAATGTATGCAAAATTATGTATAGGCTATTGTTCGACAAGGTTTCTAGCTTGCCTGCTTTCAGGCACAACTACCTTACTGTAAAACCTCTTAGGTCTTGCAGGTAGAGCATAACCGCGTCACATATTATTTAAAGATTCATTTGTTTGTTGAGAAACACAGATTGTATCGTCTTTTCGTAATATATAATACAAATTAAGAGACAGACAACAAACATAAATTAAAAATCACCCTGAGACGATTTTTAACATCAAGTTGACCATGGAAAATTATTTTTTTTCAGTCTTTACATCTTAAAATTCTGAAAAATAGCCGCTTTTAGAGTCACGATTATTTAATGTTTATAATTTTTATACATAATAGTATTTTTTAATGAGTAAATACGCAAAATATTTTCTCTGTATTTAGCTTGGGCCATAAATACTGACAGAGACAAACATTTTTATCTTTGGCTTACAACGTCATCCGATGCAGAGACTTAAATTATTTGTCGTTGGGACTGAATTATGATTTGTGTGAGAGAGTCGTTTGAGTATTTTTATTGAATAATGTTTCAATATTAGCTTGGTTAAGCTGTTCTCTAACTTTCATAGCGGTGAGAGTTGCAGTTGTCTTTCGGATAGGAATGAAGTAACATTTCCTGACTGAGGGAGTCATGTGCAGAGCTACGAGGGTGTATTAAAAAATAATGCATCCTGTGTCATTAAAAATTGAATACTGAACTTAATAACGTAATTAGTATAGTTCATAACCTGAACTGCCATCTACCCAACAATACCATTCAGCATAGGAACCATGTATTTGTAGATATTTGTGAAATCTTTGTAAAAATTCAATGTTGTGCTTCTTTACTAATAAGTAATTATTATTTGGCCAAATGAAGAATTTTTGTAACTGAGAAACGGAAACGTCACATGAACCATCCCGGACGTGCTGGTGAAGTTATTAGAGAAGACCGACGCGTTGGAGTTCACGATTTCGGGGCTCCATTGAACGTCTCGCGTGGCTCTCTCCAAAGAATAAAAGCTAATTTGAGATATCATATATAAATAATCTAGTGACTTAGATTTGCCTATCTCGAAGTGTTAACTCTAACATAAAACGTCAAAATTCTAAAAAGTAAATGGAAAGTAAAGCTTGTGTTTAAATACTAACAGAGGAAATACTTTTTATAATATAATTGAAGCAAATACATACAGAAACACGTTTAAATTCAAATTTCTTAGGATTATGACAAATTAAATTAAATATTTCCAAAAAAAGTCTGTAGACTTTTCCTCAGGAAAGTAGAGTTTCTTTAAGACGAACAGTTAACTGGATCAATAAATATATATTTTTTATATAATTTACAGTTACTGTAAATTGAATTACTTATTTAAAATCTATTATTTTTCTATTTCTTTAAACAGAAACAACCTTGGAATAATTAAAGTATTAATTTTTTTAAATTTTCAATAGCTAAATTTTAACTTTTATTTCTTTCTTCATTAATGTTTCTAGAATTGTTTGTTGAGGTAACCGTTTTCCCTACATTAATTTCTTCTGTCATCAACGCCATTTGAACTCAATTTTAAGAATTAAATATTATTCAATTCACATATCCAGACCTAGTCTTCGGATGTTAAATACAAACTGATCTGGTAATTAATTTAGAGCTTATTTCTGGTTACGAAGGTATTTTCTACGCGAGAGAAGAGAATTGTCTGACTGTACACGGAAGTTAAATTGCCAGTTGGTCATTGTAGCAAGGAATTTATCAGAATGTCGAGACCAATCAACGAACACTGTGGAGCAAGGTTAATTAAAAAGTATGCAATAACTGACCGTTCAAAGTAATTAGATTTTCCGTCTGTTTAGAGAAGTATTGCGTGGGAAGTGATTTTAATGTCCTCTGCCGCAAATTGAGTTTTGGGCCAGATGTGAAGTTAGCACTCCTACTAATCAAACTTATGCGATCGATGCTGACCAATTGAATTGGTTAAATTACTATTTTATTAATCCCATACGATCAGTCCGTTTTCATGTACTTTCAATTTAAAACAAAAACCTTTTACTGAAGTGGAAGAAATTGATAGATCGTTTAGTGGTATGTATTATTGAAATCCTATTTTTTTAAAATAAAACAATTGTGAATTCAAGTATTATTTTGAAAACGTGTTGCTAAAAATGTCAGATTAATTAAGAACATAAATGAACGCCTGTAACAATAAATAATTCGACCTTATAAGCGGAGAAATTTTAATGAGAAATAATTACAAAGTCAATTTAGAAATGCCGGACGCTTCAACGCGGATTAGCGTCTTTATCTAACGGAGATTGCATATGTAACCACTTTAGATAAAGATGCTAATCCCCGTCGAAGCGTCCGGCATTTCTAAATTTTCTTTCTAATTATTTCTAATTAAACATTGCACATAAAGTGGAATTTTTTAATTATTAATTTAATATCTGTTTTGTATAAAACAATTTTATTAGTTTACTTTTTTCAATAGAAGTGGACGTTCTTCTAAAAGTATTATTATAATTATATTAATATTATGTTGAAACCATCCGAGACTATGTAATGAACGAGGTATTACATTTATATTACAACTAGTATTTTCACCCAATTAACCAAAGATCTACAGTTCTTCGTTATGATAACCTGATATTTGTTATAACTAGGTAAAGTATATAGGTTTTTCTTCAACATATTTAAAATTTAACATAAAAGATATTTTTTATATTTTGTTTTTAAACTTTATACAAATTAATGAAAATTTAAAAAATATTTAAATGCTTGTCAAATAATTGATTACATGAATACTGATCCAATATGCGCCAATAACAATTATATCACTGAAATTACGATACTTTTTATTACGCCAAAATCCCAAAGACACTTGGTCTAACACTCCAAAGATACATTAATATAGCACCAAGATACCACTTTACATTCTGTTTTACACAAAGAGGTATGTATATAAGCATTTTGATATGTATATTTATATGTGTATGTGTCTTTACTTTCACACCAGAGCTATCTCTTTTCTGTGATATTTTCGTATCACATACCTTGACTTATAAAAATGTTATAATAAAAAATGTCACATGATTTTACAACAATCAGTAAGTTTAAAATGTTTCAAATATATGTTTTACAAAATTGTAATTATGGAAAATTACCAAAGAGCTTAAACAAATTCAAAATTTATAAATAATTTTGGAGAAATTTGATTAAAATAAGGAAGTGTCCTAAAGTGAACTCCCCTCTATGAGGAAATGTGTCTTTCTCATTTTCTTTATTCTTATTTTGATTCTTTTTACAAGGTGTTTTACTTTACCAACTATGTTTCTAATCGGAAAAGTTTTAATAATATTTTTTCTACAGTCATTTTTTAATTAAAATTTCTAAAAATAAAATAGGTAATAAAATAACATGCTTTTGCAACACGAATTTTTACTATTTTCTCTTTGTTCAAAATGAAATTCGATTTTTGTCACTATCCTCAATTATTTTTCTTTTTATCTATTACCAACTAATTAAAACCATAAAATAACAACATAATCACGGTAAAATACAACTGTCTGATGCTCATTCAACTCGGATTCTTGCTCTATATGCTACAGGTTTGACCGGCCGCAAGCTTTGTCGGAAACCAAACTTGCTCCCAAAAAGAAAGAGAAATCGGGGAGGATAAACCTTGCTTCTGCTCTACTATTAAACGAAATGATGTACTGCGCATCTTTCCCGTTTATAGGGTTACAAGACTTTCAGAGAATCTTAAGAATAAGATTGAATAGACACAAAATGTCGTCAGGCGCATTCGTAGGTTATTGTTCCACATAGAATATTCTGTTAATTAATTATTATCTCTTAATTATTATCTAGGTTATAGGCATTATTGGATTAGTTGCCCTAATTGTGGATTTTAAACTCTCCAAAAGGCTCTGGAAAGAGTAAAGTATTCTAATCTGAGCTTTCGTCTTATAAATATTAAATGAAATCAAATTATATACATGCATATTTTAAAACCACTCTGATCATAGGCACTGAGCAAAAAAATTATTCACTTATAAAATAAAAAAGTATCACGAGAAATCGGCTGTAATGATACAACCGCGTTTTCAGTTTTCAATCTGTTTTACTTACGGGCAATATTAATATCTGCAATGTCTCACTGTCTGGTTCCATCACTACTCTAGAATATTTGATTAAGTTTAGCAGCAGCCTGGGAGCGTTATTCATCACTGCAGACTCTGACCGATCCATACGCTCTGTTACTATTGAATTTAAGAGCTGCGGCAGTAGCCACGGAAACGTACTATTGTCAAACTACATTGTTTACGTGTTTAGTAAATGTATCAAGGAATACAAATTTAAATTTAATTTTAATTAAAATCATTTTTGCCAGCAACAGTTGTTATTAATAGAATGAAATCACTATGATGAACAAGTCAGCGCATTCAGAATTAACTTGTATTAGCAAATAATATTTTATTAGAAAATATACTTTACAATAATATAAAATAATTAAATTAACAATGAGACGCATCTTATATGGATTATATAACCGGAACAGATTTGAGTCAAGTAAGCAGAAAAAGTAGGAGTTCAAGTTGAACATAAAGAGGAAAACTTTCATAGCTCACATACATCGTATTCGGGATCCTCTCGAGGTGATTCCTGTCGCGTAATGTCTGCGGTCGTTGACGTCAGTGAGTATATTAAGTGTTCTCAATTCCTGCTTGCCTATAATTGCGCTCTGCTCTCAAAATCTTAAGGGATAAGAAACGCAACCACCCAATAACGCCATTCTTAATATTTTCTCTTGTTTGTAACACGGCCTCTCGAAAGTATTCCACTATAAGTTGGAGATACTAAATCCAAAGAATTCACGAATCTAAAACCTTTCAGCTTTTTAAGGCCTTGTCTGACTATTACAAGCAGGTTATTTCAGAGTTTCAGAAATATTTCCCTGAGGGTCCTTTCATATATTCCCTAAATTCTCCATAACATTAATAAAAAATATTTCTTAAATATTGTTTGTTAGTTTGTCTTCATTAATAGTCAGATATGACGACTTTATTTCACTCAGTCGATTTCCGATTGATTGAAGCTGTGGATGTTTTGACTTCCCCGGCCTTTTCCCAGACGGAATGATAAATTCCTCGTGTTTCTGGCGTGGGATCGCGTCTGAAATCCAGTCTAATAAAATCATTGAGCGTAGCACAACTCGGCTGTGTAATGGCCTCACTTAATAATGGTTGTTTGTTTTTTTAAATCGTAACCAGCGGTTCGACGGCCACCTTTGCATTCTTCCTTTAATTACCTCATCGCGAAAAATAATCTCGAGTTTAAAGGCAACAAAAATAGAAAGCTCGCTCGTAAACCGCAGAGCCGAGAAATACAAAGGAACTTAAAAACCAGCCTCAAAACAGAACATGAGGATTATATCTTTGTCTCTGCTTTAAATTATTTAATTTATAAACCAGTTAGTTTGTCGTGTCTCTATTCACTCTTTTCGTTTTGTATTATCAGACGGGAATGAATTTAAAGCACAACACAAATGAAAGAATATTCAGAGTTTCGTTTGTTACTGAATGGCTTTTAAAAGTTCTTTAACGTTCTATTCTTTCTGCATATTCCAGAATTTCCCAGACAGCTTTTATAGCGAACGCTCGACTTTCTGCTAAGGAGTTGACGGTGTTTGTCATTCTAAAAATACTGACCGCTGAGACCAGTAGGAAAGGAGCGGACATTAAACAGAAAATTTCCCATGTGTGTGTGTGTGTTTAGCGTGTGATCTCAGCGCTGAAAAAAGACGTAACATTACTCACCCGGCAGTTAGCGGAACACGTATTTGGAGACGTGAGAGATTTATTCCCAAAGTGACGTTCCCGCAGTTCGACATTCTTCGACGACAGGAATGTTGTCAAATTGTAATTAAAGTTTTACAGCCATTTAACAGCAGCCCAAGAGAAAATTCATATTACAATACTAATATGTATTTTAAAAAAGAAACTCACGAAGTCAAAGGCCCTAGTTCCCAAATAATATCAAAAATGAATTGAGAAGAATGTTTCTTTATTAAATGATAAGTGCCAACCCACTCATTCGTAAAACGGAAAATTAATCTATTGGTTAATAAGTAAAAAATTCTGAAAATGTAGTACAGATATTACTGTTGCAAATGATACACGAAATTATCTTCACTTTTTAATATCGTATTATGAGAACGTAACGTTTAATAATTATTTATAGAAATACTGACATTAAATTATGCACAAGCAAATAAGATTAATTAAAAATATTGATTTCCTTTATGTCTCGACCTGAATGTAAAATTTTATCAATTTTCAAAATATTCTTTGTTTTTGGCCCCAGTGGCAAAATTTTAACAGTTATATTAATCAAACTTCATGGCAAATAAAGGAGCTCAAAAGTCTAATTAATCATTGTTGTTGTGGTATTCAGCCCTAAGACTGGTCTGATTCAAACTATCCTCAACAGCCATGATATTGCTTATCAACTCCACAGGAATGTTGTCAATTCCTGGCGCTTTACAATTGCTCATGTCTGTCAGCGGCCTATCAAACTCTGACTTTAAATTTTGTCTCCCAACTCTTCATCATACACCTCCTCTTCTACACCAAACTAAAACACCTGTAACAAGTATTATAGTAATTATTAATAAACTGGACATCATATGCCACCTATTTACATTCAGGTTTAGTACAGTGCCCTTTGTCCGTGACCTCTGCTCTAGGTTCAAGTTACATTCTTCCAGCATCCCTTACGCAACCCCTTCTCACGGGAATCAATGGTTCTAAGTGTCTAGAGGCCAGGGGTTACCAAACCACGGCCCTCGCTCTGTCTACTTACATTTCCCCACAAGTCTACGTGCTGCTGAAACGACAAACGAGGACCAGAAGATCAAGGGTGCCTTCGAAACGTTGCTCTGTATCAATATTTACACACACGACCGTGGAGAAGAGCCTTAAAAACCAGAGAACCTCTGTATTCATTAATTTATTCTGGTTTAAATGCGAGTCATTGGCACAAATGAAAATAGCACTGCTTTCCATACATTCTCGCATTTAGAATATAACAAGTTACTGTTCTGGAAATGATAATTTGAAAATATTGTGCTAGAGACAACAGGAACGTCAAACTTTAAAACTAAAGGATAAAGTTATTATTCCTGTAAAAACGATGACGCGACGGGAAATACCACTCCAGAAATTGAGGAAATTCCGGGCGATGTAAATGCTAAAAGATAAAAAAATTGTAATCTATTATCTTATAAAAACCCAAAGCGATGTTCATGCTCTTAGAGTAAACACCCGTAAGCTTTTGTTATTCTCAAAAAATAAAACAATTTCTCAACATAATTTTTATTTTAGATCGTTCATTTTCAGAATTTTTAATTAATACTTGGTCAGCATAATAACTAGGAATGGTAAACGTATAGGAGACATAAAGACTAGGATAGCACAGGCAAGGAAGGAGACGTCTTAAGCAACTCAAATATTTTAATAGTTAACAACGTACGGATAATAGTGTTAAAATTGTATTGTTTGAATATGGCAGTATAAGCAGCCGAGAGCCATCACTTTTGAAATAAAATAACTTCTTAAAACCGTGACCGACAAAGGGGTTTCTTATTATCCATTATATCAACATTTAAACGGTCAAACAACCCAAAGATTGGACGATAATATTTAACGTCTAGAGGTTGCTTCATCCTAAGATGAAGTGTTAAGGCTCCCACCAGATCTGTGAAGGAACTAACAGCCAAAGTTTACCCAACGATTGCGGCAACCACAAAGCAGGCTTGAGACAAAGTACAAAAACAAGATGTAGGGCAGCCATGCGTGCCAGAGGTAATACAACTCTTTAATTTTTAAATAAAACTGCTTTTGGATCAGATGAAAAGTTTGTCTTCCGTGTAAGAAATTCTCTTTATTTTAAAACTCTAAATCGCCAAACTTATTTGCGATCGAGACACTTCAAATATTTGTCGTGGAACTGTCAATATCACAGTTCACTCAAACTGAAATCGCTCTGATAAGAAGCTCGACACTCAAGTTCCTCTGCAGTTGCTCTATGTTTTTCCACGAAAAGCGTATTCATTAATTTAAGTGAATGCCATGTTTTAACTGTTATCATCTCACAAACATACGAGATTGAGTTAAATCTTTGGCATTTACAAAGAATAAACCTAAGGTATTCAGCAATCTTTATATATAAAACTCCGGTGTGTGTGTTCGTAATTCTCCTCCAAAACCGCTTGGCCGATATTGATTAATTGTTGTTGTTGTATTTATGGGGTCATCTGGATAGGTCTTAGCTGTAGTTGAGCCAAGTAGGTGCCGCTGTTATCGCAAACTATATTGGATTTGTCACACACAAAAAAATGTTAATCCTGAGCGTTTAAATAATCTGTGTAAATTTGCCTAACACATGGGCAAGTTCATTGCGTCGTAGCTTGACATTGTTTTGACGTTTCGATTTCGGATTGCAGAGTTATGATATATTCCGTGAATTGTAATTGCGTGTATAATGAGTGGATTATTCATCCATTAATTTGCCATAGAAGAAATGAAGTTTGCAACTGTAAAAGGTTCATTGTTCAAATTACGATTTATACACTTTTATTCGGCGACATTACATCTAATCTCCTAGATAAAAAAATATATTTTTTCTACGTTCGTTTGTGCGATTTTGATTATGTTGGGGGGCGTGGAAAGGTAAATTTTCAAAAATGTGACGATCTATCTGCTGGGAAATCACCACGTGACGAGAAAGCGATTGCTGTCGAATTAAATACTGCAACGGGCTAATATAAATGAATTACCGAAAAACCCCGGGCATCCAGCTGGTATATGTATATTAAAAAAGTATGTGTGTATATTTCTATTTCCTTTACACAATTTTAAACATGTGTAGTAAAATTTGGTACACACCTTCTTAAAACACTGGTTGGAGATTAGAATGATAAACTCAAAAACTTGGAAGGAATTATAGTTAAGAATGTGTATATAAATACATACATATATATATATATATATATATATATATACGAATGGGTCAATATTGGGAAACCTTGTGACGTCAGCATACATTAAGTCAAGGGAATCGGTCGTATTTAATCACACGCAATATGGCTTCAATTTGATTACAGTGCGCTAATCTCACATTAGATCAATTGTCTTGCAAAATACATACACATGGAACAATGATAACAAACAATTCGTACGTTTATATATTTCCGTTTTATTTAGAAGCACCTTTTAACGTAAAAAAGTTTAAGAGTCTATATTTTTATTTGTTTGACACAATTCAATTGAATTTTTGTGCACAAAATGAGTAAGATTCTAATTTAAAAGTAGTTGGTATTTATTTTATGATAAGGAAAAGCGATTTGGATAATCCAATTTGGATTCCAAATTTGCTACAGACGTATTTTAATTATAATAATAATAGTACATGCTTTGCAGTTTAATGAAAAAGATTTAATGGTAAAAAATCCAATCAACTAGTTGACTGTAGTTATTTTTGTTTATTAAAATATAAAAATCGTTATTTTCAGTCACAATAGTTTATTATTTAGCGTTCCAACCAGAGCTTTTGACCTCTTTCCGATCATATGCATTGGTTTACCTATTTTACAAAATCTGTTTTATTTTTGCTCATACTGAGTTAGGTCTTAATCTATGTCATGTAATTATTTAATTAATTATCTTAAAATAATTCTCGTGGTGTTCGTACATCCGCGTCGTCATATTATATAGAAATTAAAAAATACCTGGGAACGCTGGACTCCCAATCAGTGGTT
This sequence comes from Eucriotettix oculatus, assembly GCA_034510155.1. NCBI lineage: Eukaryota > Metazoa > Arthropoda > Insecta > Orthoptera > Tetrigidae > Eucriotettix > Eucriotettix oculatus. The sequence continues at coordinate 32,654,961 of CM067381.1, forward strand.
AGAATAAAATTGATGTTAATCACCCGATTTAAATTTCAAAAATTGGGTAAATAATTTTAATTAAATACCTAGATGTAAGATACTCGACAAGAATGGTGACGTTGTCTATCTTATTCACACCAGATAGCTTATTATATGAGTTTTTCAGCCTCAGAGAAGGAAGCCTGAAAAAAACTTAATATGTAACTTGGCAGTGAAAAAACTTGTGAAATGGGTCAAACAAAACGGTCTTTAAAAACTCGAATTAATGGATAAAAAAGACACTTTGACTGCGATACTGCAAACTATTTAATCATAAATTCCAGATCTCTAAACAGTAAATCTGCTAATTTTGATGTTTACTGATTCTGATAGTTAGATTTTTAGGAATAAATAAGTCCTGAAAATTTTAGAACACTTTTGAAGAGAAATTAATGCGGATCAAACACGCCTTAAGGGTAATTTTTGTTGGACAACAGGAAGGCCACATGGATGGAGTTCACCTGCTACACAAGGAAGAGGAATATATTGTGTGGTAAAGGTTTAAGCTGAAGGTAGGGTATGATAGGGCAAGGTGGAGAAATAACTTTACAGATAAAGTCCAGTATGCAGAAGACAATAATAATAAAAAAGCATCTTACCGTACAAGTATAAAAGAAATTATATGTTAGTTATTTAGTGTGTGTATAGGAGCAGCCTCCCTCTAATATATTTGTCTTGGAGTGTTGGAGGAGTCAGCCTGTTGACCCATGCACTTCCCGTCGTAATTGGACCGAATGAATGGAGAGTTTTCACTCAAGGCTGTCGTCGGAACCTTCTGGAACGAAGCTAGGTCGTTTTAATTACCAAAAAACAATTATCCGCAACTGAAACTGCAGACTGAACATTAAAAAGACAACTAATTACGCGTATCTTACATTTCATCGCTACGCTTATTGTCCTCACACTGCGAAGAAAATAATAATGGGAATTAATTTATTTGATAATTTTTAAATTCGGCAAGCCTCGTACGCGGCGATAATAAGACGAACATTTAAGTCGGTAAAAGTCTTCAAACTGACCTGTTTGATAATTAAAGTATTACAGTTACTTTAAAATCTTACAATAAGTTATACACAGTAAAAAATACTAAACAAAAATTAGAAATTTTAGAAAAACGTAAATTTAAATACAAAACAGATTCTTTATTGTAAAACGTTACGTCAGGCAAAAGAAACGTCCTTTAAGAATTCGAATTAATGAAAAACAAATTCAACGTATAAATATTATTCAGTCAAAAATATTTATCTTTGTAACCATAATTTTGATTTGTAAAATGAAATTTTTTGATAAAATACATTAGTCAAGACTGATGAGCGAAATTTTGCATCTAATAATTCATGCAAAAATGAAATTAATAGTTTCAATAATCTTGACTCCTAGTTCTTGCAAACATTTTAATAATTTTATGTAAATATCCATTGTATTTTCAATGAAAACATTAATAAATTTTTCTCCATTTAGTTTCGTGAAATAAATTGAAGATTAAGTTCAATAAATTTTCATATGAATATCAGGTTTGTAAAATCTTGTTTTCTTTGAATTTTTAGATTTATAAAATTTTATATTTGCACCTGAAGAGGTATTATGAAATCGAGATACTTTTATTAATATATTCCAATTCCTTTTATTTTATCAAGCGTCGGGAAGCTCAGGGTTCGAGTCCTGGGTCAGGTCGACATTTTTGTCCATTCTTTTTTTATATATTTAGCTTTCGCTCTTTATCTGAGCTCCAATTAAAACATTTCTTTTCCCTTTCATCAAAAAACAATTTAGTCTATTTAGTTATTTGAGCATTACATTCCCATTAAATTTCTCTAGAGTATTCAAAACTCAATTTTATTAAAATTTTCAAAAAAAGGAGGTTTCAGCCAATAATTTTGCCATAATCATCTCCATGAGAAGTATATTTTTTAAAAACCTTTTACAATTACAAAAATTCTATACAAATAATTAATACCTATAAAATTTTCTTTTTAATAAATTATAATTCAATAAAATTATTATAAAACAGTACTTCTCCATTAAGTCATATCAAATTTATAATCCCCTAAGTCTGTTTAATCCTAAGAAAATTCGCCAAATTTATGACACCCTGAACTGTCTGTGAATGTCGAGAGGTGAGGTAGAACTCACAGGGGAAACCCCGGGACCGACGCTAGCGCCTCTAATGCGCATTTTGCACCCCTGCGTTAGGGAGGTGACACGTTTGGTCTTTATAGAGCGATGATAAACAAGAACTGTAAACTGATTCTCCTCGTTTATGTGCTGCAGTTAGATGGAAACATTTCGTTTGCATAGAATTTAAGGAATAACGATGTTGAAATTTTCGTTTCGTCTGTTTGCTTGTTGTCTTTTTATATTAACATGGGCATATTTATAAAAATAATTAACCTCAAGACCCTAATGTTAATTATAGTTATTTCAGGGGATTAATGTAATATCACAAGTGCAGTAAAGTAAATAAGGATAGTACAAATATAAACCGATCCAGAGAACGATGATTATGATGTAATTTGCTATACTTTCAAACATTGAATCTCATCCCGTAGCAACTCTGTTAACGGTCGGTCGTTGGTTGATGTCAGAGTTGCAGCGACCAGAAGCTCGCTCTTGCAGGCCCTGGAATGTTAATACTTGGAGACGGTGTGAGAACGGCTAATTACGCCTCAGTGTGCTACTTTGTCGCAATCCAATTCATCGGAAGCTAGAAAAGAAAGTCGCCATTGTGCAGCGCCTCGTGTCTGCTGGGAATCTTCCCAGACGACGTCTCATAAGAACTCGTTTTCTCCCGTTTATTAGGCAGATTCGCATCTCTCCCGTCACATTCGCAACTTATGCAGGGAAAAAATAGTTTCGCAAAGTTCCGAAAAGGATTTATGGCATCCACGTAGACTCTTCCTCTACCTGCGGGATTCTCTGTTTCCATCAGGACATTCCTTCGTTACGTCCTGTTGACTAACATTGGTCCGGGCCTTGTGTTAACTTTTTTTACGTATGGACAATTGCTTTCTTTAATAAATAATCTTTTCACATAGAGATTCAAAATTCTGACATTCTGTCCCTCTTAGGCCAAATTAATTTTTCTACGTCCGTAGGTTACCGCCTCCATCTCTTCATTCAACCCTTTCCCTGAAGGCCTGAAGATTGAGTTTCTTGTAAGTCGAATTACCGTCTTAGACTTTTATTATCTTCTGCAAAAATTTCCCAGAATACTTGTCAATTAGTTATTTCAGAGATATTCCAATCACCCACCCTCTTTCCCTACAAAATTAACTTTATTCTCCTTGACGCCATTTTCATTCCCTATTCTTACTTCATCTTTAATTGCGTTCTCTTATACACTTCAAAGACAATAGAATGCTCGAGAAATGCTTCAACAAGAAATATACGAAATCAGGGTATATGTAGGGGGCTGAGAAACTTTATTTTTTTCTTCGTCTTGGCATTATATTAATCTTTGGAAGTTGAAAACCAGAATTACAAAGATTTATTTTTATAAATCAGCTAAATAATAATTTTTTTAATGAAAATTTCATACATTGATAATTCCACTAATCTAAATTCTACGGAATGGTACAGAAATAGAAGAAAAGCAAATAGTTTTAAAATTTAATACTGTAATTAAAAGATCATGATGGAGAAATTTTAGTTACACTTCATTGAATCTCTGGTTCAACATTGTTCAAACCATTCCTACTGTTTAATAATAAAGAAAGAAAAATAAGGTCCAATAAGCCAGTATTTAATTAATATGAATATAATGTTCCAACCAAATTTGTGGACTTCATGTAATTTTTAAGTGGATGAAAATTTATGAGTAATTTGTTACCTCGGACAATCTCCTGAGATTGTATTTATATTAATTAAATACTAATTTAATTTATTTGTTGATTTTTATTTATTTATTATTATCTTTGTCAGAAAAATGTTTTACATTTCTATTGTTCTTGAATTGATGCCATTTAACCTTTGACCAATTTCGGTTATGAATTGGTCTTCAGTTTAATCATTTTGAAAAAGTGACTAACTGATATATTATTTTCATTTCAGATAATTTTTGTTGGTTATTTCTAGTTTGTTAGTTGCCAATGTATAAATGTTTATTCATGATTTTAAAAAGTTTTTAATCATTACATTTGTGACTACTGGTAGCAGTAATACGTCTTGTGAGAGAGTTTTCTGATGAGATATTAATCACAGTTGCACCAAGGAAAAATAAATCTGTCTGTAACTTCATCATGTAACGAGTGTCTCACATTACTGATTATTTATGATATTGTTTAACTAGAATTCGAGAGAAATATAAATTTCTGCGATGGGCTTAAAGGACCGACGCTGAGTAGTCCTTAAGGACGCTGCGTCTCATGAAGCGTGTCTTGTGGAGCCGAGTCCTAATTAATGAAGGACACGTGTGGGGCTTTCTTCCCGAGCAGGAGAGCTTTGTCTCGAGTTGCCAAGGACCCGCGTTTTGAAAGTGGAGACTTATCTTGTTTCCCGCCGCGTCTTGCGTAAATCTGCGCTCTAATAAGGTCCTCGGAGCTTCTCCCCTTCGTCCTGCGATCATCTGCAAGACGAGCGGGCGACTGTTCCTCGCACGCGTGTCCATCGATCGACTGCGCAAGCAAACAGACGACATGGCAGAGTACTTTAAAATAATTAATATCCTACTGGGTTGAATTCCCAACCTCACTTTAATTCATCTTATCATTTAACACTTTCACGGCAGAACCAATATTTCCCATATATCATTCTGGTTCCAACCATTATGTATGTAATCACTCCACATGCCTTTTAGATGACTTTTTGTAGATGACATTTTAAGCAATACATATTTTTTATAGACTGAAAATTGATTTTCAAATAAAATGCCAGTCACGTGTGGATGACGATGTTGGACCTGAAATTTTCCTTCTTTTTTTTCATATGTTATCCCGTTTTTGAGACTATTTTATTGTTTATTATTGTCATTATAAAACACTTTGTAGGATACGATGGAAATTAAATATGTATCAGGTGCCACTGTCCAGTTTTAAGCTATCTTTGTAAGCATTCAGTCCTCACTGGTTCATTAATAAACAAATTAAAATATGCAACTGGCATTCCACATTTTTCTGTTATGTATCCGGAGACGTTTTTCTGCGGAGCCAGAGAGGTTGATGAAGAAGTAGTGTGTATACTTTGGGGAGACAGAAAGTGATCGTTGGCCGTATCCAGGAAACAGCGGAATCATTTAAAAAGTAAATTTACATTGGCAAAAAGACATTTATAATTGTACGATGAGTGCCATTATAAATAAATCGCTTCGTAAATGAACGAATTATCGGAATTATTTGTTAAATTTTGGCTGTTATTTATCCTATGAGCGCCCGTGGATTGTATGAATACAATATTTGAGATTTGATGCATTTAGTCTACTGAGCTTCGAAAAAGATTAATAAACCTCAATAATTCGCTCGATTCCCGACACGTGAGAAATTTGATACGAGGTTTCTCGTTCGGTCCTGATCCGGTCAGGTTTTTATATCCCAATCTGTTCAAACAAAGTCAATTAGCAAGAAGTAAAACAATTAACGTCTGTTTTTATTGAAATAAATTAACGACCACAAAAAGACAAATTTTTATTTAGTTAAATAGAAGTTTCGTCAGCATAGTTGAGTCATCCTAACAAAATGTAAAATTTTAATTTAAAAAAGATTTTAACTGTATGGAAACCCATCTCGGCTGAAGCTACCTTGGTACGCAGTCAAGTTTGGACTTTTATACATTTGGAATCTCTTTTCATCAAAATTAACAATACTTCAAATATGATGACGAAACGTCGATTCTACTGTATCTGGTCTTTAATTAATTTCATTTAAATTCATAAATATTAATGGTACATTTTCTGCGGAACCTATTATAAGCTATTCGTTATAAACGGTAAATTGCCTTCGTAAAATTAGAGTCAACGTAAGAAATGGTTTCTATTTGTAAGTTATAAGAAAGGACACTGCAGGAGCAACGCCGGCAGCAAATCACGCAACATTTTTAGCCTGGCATCTGTCGCGTGTAAAGACTGTCATTAACCTAAGCGACTATAATTCGGCCATATTGTCGGCGCAGATGTCATTCTTTTCCCTGGAAAGACAAACCAAGGCAGAGATTCTTTTCACCGCCCGCCAAACCGCAAACCAAAAGAACAAACGTTGAATTTCTAAATTATAACCTGTTATCCTTAATTCTCTTTATCAACAATAATATACTTTTAATAATAAATGGAAAAAGTATTCTTGAGTACAGTAAACGTTCGTTATAATTAACTAATTGACAAATATTTGCAGCACGAATATAATCGTTCCGAAATTATCTTGTGTTAAGGTAAATTAAATATGCTTATTATGTCACATGGACCTAAGTGTTTTCATTTAATTCCGTCAAGTAATAATTTATAAAATTTATTGTGTTCTTTCGAAACCTTTCTCGATTTACGATGTGTGTGTTGACTGATGGACATGAAACCCGAGTGAAGCTGTCGCTTGGTTGGAAGCTTGTGACAAAAAAGTAAACGCTTAACACTTCCAAGTTGCAGGGGAGTCCAAAACGTGCACATGAAAACTTGATTGGCTTTCAGAGAAGTTTTAAAATCAGTTTCTATGTATCATTGATTTTTTCAAGAAAATTAATACGCATCACGAATTTGTGTTAGTTTACTTACTTCCTGAGGAAATTGAACAAGATTTTCTTATCGCGAAGTAAGCCATGTTGAATGATATTTTAATTTTTCAGAACTTTCCAACAACATCATAGGAATGTAAAATAACTAAACTGATGAAATATAAAACTGTTAATATATGGACTATTCTTTTATGTATTTATGCTTTTTTAAGTACCTGGCTCAATTATCCACTATCAGCTATAGATAAAAGTAACAAATTAAAACACAATTCCTAATATCAATTTTTACAATAATTGTTGTCGAGAGAAAATACAATTATTACAAAATGTGTGATATATGTTTATAATAACATGAAATTAATTTTGATTCTTTATTGACTTAAATGTTCCTTACACGTGACACCAGTATTCGCATTTTAATTTCTAATTAACTAATCTCACAACCAAAAAGTCCACTTGCCAATCGTCTTTTTTTTTCAGAGAATTACTCTCACAGATTCTTCACAGTAACCAGCCGCAGATATTGTTAAAACTTCCGTAAATTTATCTTAATTAATACAATTAAATTTGTCAATATATACTGTATATGTATATATATAAAAAGAGTTTGTAATAGTAATAATAATATATGGGATATATCATAAAGTGCTTTCCAAATATTAAACTTCCACAAACATCAAGATTCGGCCCAAACAGTTTCAAATTCTTATCGACTGTAACAGCGGCTTATGCTTCTTTGTCTCTTTTATGACACTGCCTCTTCTTTGAGAAATATTCCTGACCAACTACTTTCCCGTCACAACGTGTGATTTAATTCATGTTAATTGTCAAATACTTTTAATATTATTTATCAGCATATTTATTTCTTATTTGTGGTTTTGATCTCCCAATATAAAATTATTTAAGACCTTAAATTATACTTTGCAAAATTTATTCGTTTTTTTTCTTGAATAACAATTTTCTGTGAATTACATGGTGGTGAACTCAATCTGAAATTTAATGCAGTAGTTTTATTATCCAGTTCACAATCAAGACGTCACGTCTGTGTAGAATGAACATGTAAAATATTATCTTAAGTTAAACTGAATATTATTAACGAGATGGCCTTGACGATTAATTGATTTTATTAATGACGCGATGCTTAAATGTGGCCATAGCAAAGTGCTTGAAAGATAAAGTGGAGTGTCGGGCCACACGCAGCATCTCTGAGACACTTGAGTTCTGTCTCTGTCAACACAACATTGAGTTTTTTACGTCCACGAAATGGCGTCGTCTGTAGCTCTTAAGACGCATGTCTGTCACGACCAGAAACGACAGCCTAGTTTGCTCCTTGGTAGATTAAATTCTTCCCTCTAACTAAAGCGGAGAGAGTCTTAATAGAAATAGCAGAATAATAACCACACGACAATTGTTATTCTGGCATGTGAGATAAAATAATTTTTTGTCTTTACCCGATTTAATAAGAGACATATATAGTGACGCCAATAATCGGGGAAACTATCTTGAAATACAAAACAAATTACAACAGGGCTATCAAACACTTAAACTTAATTTCCTGACGGGAAACGATATTCAAATGAAATTTAATTTCTTTACCAATTTCATTTTCCAAGCATTAATCCAAAAAGAGAGAAATTGAAGCACTATAAAATTATTGTAAATTTAGTACCAACTCGGATCTGCATTCATTTAATACAATAAATAAAAATTATTTAGATAAGACTTATTAGCGGATTATACCCGATATATATTTTAGCAACTTTTTAAATAAGTTTTTATTAATTGTAATTTTGTTCTAATAAATTGACATAATTATTCTTTAATTTCAAATTACGAAATTGAGTTTTAAATTATGTTTTTGAGAGACTACAGTCCTGTGAAATTATACTAAATTAATACCTGTTTTAAAAATCAGTCCTATTTCATTTATAAGTATTAAAGTAGAAAAATACAAACTGTGAGGAGTGCCAATGTCATAAATGTTTATATAAAGAAATTAATATTTTGCAATAAACTTTACTTTTCTGACATATCGCCATGAATAAAAATATATTTCATTGTTTAGAAGGTGAAGTTTACCTGCGTATCCAGTCTCTATAAAATTTATATATACTGCTAACGGGTTCATATATGTAGGGTGTTTTGCAATATACTTGGTGTAGAATATCAACGTTTTAGACGTTGTAGGAATATGACCAGTAATAGGTTGAAATCTCACATGGAGTTTTAAACGTATATTAATTGTATAGAGACTGGTTACGTGGGTGTTATTTCACCTTTTCCCAGTTTTTAACCCTGTTGTGATTAATTGTAGTTTAATTTATATTACGCGGAGATAACTGTCCTGTGTGAGCAAGGTCTTCTAGGCAAACAAGGCACCCAGTTCCCACGCCGCCCCTGCCTGGCTCCCATAAATGCCGCGTGATGAGAGAAAAGTGCGGGGAGTTTGTTGCCTCAGTGAAGAGGGGAAGAAACTATTGCTGCGTGGGACCCAATGCTCCCCCACTCATCTCAAAGACTTTGACAATAATTAATGGTGTTTAGCGATAGTAAACCCAAAGTAAGTTTCTGTCGATCTTCAGAGGTTTCAGGCCAAAAAGGTTTCTACCCTAAACACATATAACTTGCATGCCAAAAAAATAATTAAATTGGTTGTTTAGTGTGAAATAATGCATTCGATTTAAGTGATGATACTTTTTAATTAGCTTGTAATAATGAAAAAGTTTTATAAGTCGCAATGCAAATTATTTTGAATTACGATTCTGACGCTCGAGACGGAGTTTTCTGTAACTAAGTCGCTTATCCGCCGTGGCACTCGCGAAAAACAATTAAAAAGTATCAATTAAATAAGATGTGTTTTACCTTTAATAACTATATAACTAATGATAATTTTAATTAGTTTTCAAATATGCGAAACAATTTATAAGTCGCATTGCACAATGATTATATAAAGACACGGGACACAGAAGCTCAATTATATTTCTCGTAAAAATGTATATGTATCTATGTGTAAGTTTTGAGTTCCGTCCTCCTCCCCTTCCCCTCGTTCAAGTCAAGAAAGGTCCTAACCTAGAGACATATAGAACACTATTACATTATGCCAGCTGCTTGTATGCATGAGTGGCGACGACGACGTTCGCGGAAAAAAAATTATCAAATTTAAATAAAATATTAGTCATAGTATTTTCCCGGGCATCGCCAGGTACCCAACTAGTTGAAAATTTATTTCACAAGGGTAGGAACAGGATTCCTAGTAACAAGACAAAACTATTCATGACGGTAATAACGCTCGCTCTTAAACCAAAGAATAAAAGTAATGAAAATAAAATGTTTCTAAAAAATGCGGTTATATATTAGTTTGATGTATTTATCAGATATTAATGGCGGTCACCACTTCCCGAGTAACCTGTAAAAGCTACTTGGTGACACACAAAAAGGCAACTCTTGACGGAAGGTGAAAGGATGTGCAGAAAGTTTCACGGAAGCAAGGTTCAAAACTGAATTCCGTAAACCTCGCCTATAATCCATATATTGTTAATTTTAATTAACTGGTATATTTTCCCTCACAACCCAATTGTTACCACATTTGTGAAAAAAATGTTTGAAGTGTACGACGGGAATAATCGAAACTAACAGAGAGCAAAAAAATCAAAGTTCTTTACCTCGTGATATTTTTGATCACAAAATCCTTGTTGCGCTTACAACACACTTGTAAAAGTTCTAAATACTTTTTATTATTTTTACTTAAGCCAATCTCCATAGTCATCTAACATCAAGACATATAAATATTAACACATTATACCATTTTATTGATAATAAATTAATTGTGTACTAAATAATAACATTTCGCAATTCTCGTTTTTCTGGGATCCAAATAAGACGTAATGGTCCTAATTTCCAAGAAATTCTTCATTATTGCGACGTCAAAGATTTTTACACACGACATTTTGTCTTATATTTAGCCATAGACATTTATAAATCTTTTATTTGAACCGTAATAAAAAGTTTTGAAATCACTACTTTTCATATTTTATAAAATTTGCAGTGACCAATATAAATTATTACTCATCTTCAAATTTTCGACCCCTCTTTAGTTTATATTAATTTATTTTAAAGTGTGAATTTATTTGACATAAGTTGTATATTGCTCAATACTCATTACACGGTCCAGATGGAATAATAAAAACAAAAACCAATCAATCCAAACCTACCGTTTAAGTGCATCAAACTTATTATTATCTTATGCATATATAAAAAAATCGACATCTGTGTCAATTTATAAAATTACCCACTCTAATCTTCGATATATCGAAGTTGCGGAAAGAACATTTTAAAGTCATAATATAATTTGGAATAAAATTATACATTACTTTACTATTGATACTGATAAACGTTGTAAATTTGGCAAATAAACTTTTGCTACGGTAATCAGAATATTCGGTTTAAAGTTATCTTTCACAAACTCCAATATTCCTTAATCAAATGTCTGAAATCTTTTTCATGATTTTGTTTTCGGTTTCTGTGGGGTCAAAATTTTTTTTTTTTTGAAGTAAGATAGACGCATAATTTGTATTCTTTTAAGACTGCACTCTAAACCCCAAAATACAATAATATCTAGTGCGTACGTACTTAGATATTACTGATTGAATATTTAAAATTTGTCTGTATTAATTTGAACATATCAATTGAATAATAAAATAGCCTGAATTTGTCTCTGTATTTATTTATAAAATTGAAAATAACCTTGAAGTTATAAAAATAAAATATATATTGGTTAATTTCAGCCGATATATTAGCAAATTTAATTGGAGAATAATTTTTATTCAAATTGAGTAATTTGTTCCCGTACGCTGTTTAACGGCCATTCTGTTCCCCTTTTGTTATTACAATCTATTTAAATTATTCGTCACTTTTGAAAGTGGAATTCCCCAATGAAATTCTGTGTCCTGGCAAGTGAAATCGGGAAGAAGTAACTTGTTTCGTGCCTAAATAGATCTCCTTTCAAGGCCCACTTTTTACGATTGAGTAGTCACTTAATTTATGCTCATTCCCTACCGAATAAAACGATTTCTCTTAATGTTTATATATTTCATACGTACACGGGATTACCTTAAATAATTTTTCTGACATTAATTTTTATAATAAATAAAAAAATAAATCGGCAAGTAAACTGGAACAAAAAATTATAAAATAAATATTAATTATTTTATGTATATTTACCTGAAGAAGTCTACAAATATGGATGAAACGTATTTATTTTAATTAAATTTATTTTCTGACTTAGTTGGTCGTATTTTTATTTATTTATTATTAAATTTACATCAATCATCTTACATATTTTGAAATTTGGTGTTATAAACAGAATAAGAGAAGAGAGATCAATATGGAGGACTTTGGCCAAGAGAAGGGATAGATTAATAGGCCACGTTTTGAGATCTTGTAAAATTATCACTAGAGGGAAGTGTGTGTGGTAAAAACTGAAGAGGGAAGCAAAGGATAGAATACGCTAAGCAGATTAGCGAGGATGTGGGATGTGCTAGTTATGCGGAAATTAAAAGGCTTGCGCAAGATAGGTTAGCATTGAAGGATGCAACAGACCAGTCAACAACATATTTTATTATGCGTTTTGACAGTGTTTACATTTATTGTTATCCGCTACAGAATCCATCTATAGGATTTATCTAAAGCTACGTTATTCACTAAGTTCCTAGACTTTTTACATTATTTTCTTATTTCGTCTGTTATATATATTTTATATTACAATTTCATTTATAATTTTCTATAATATTATTTATCTCAAATCAACAAAACTAAAGAAAATGAAATAAAAAATTATTTATTTATATTATAACTTTTTATTGTTTCGTTTCCCCTTCTCTTATTTTTAAGCCACATCATTAATCTTATTTTCCACTATTCATCTATATTCCTCCCATATTTTTTGTTGGCTTTCCTGTTTCTTCAACAGAGGAATCTAAATCTTTTTGAATGTACGTATCCAAAGAAATGTTTGTCTGTTATCGTAGAGACAAAACTCCTTAACTGTCACGTTTTTCAAATATTTTTTTTTCTAATTATTCCAGGATGCGTTTGCACATTCCCGATCCTACTGCGGCCCGTGAGTCCAACCGCAAACTTCCGTTCGGAATACGTCGAAACGTAAATCTTACCTCGACCTAAAGGTCACTTGAGCAGTGCAGTAACTGTACAAGTAAAGGAAGAACCTCCTTCCTCTTCGACCCCGTAACGTTGTCAGTTCCTTTATAAGTAGACTGCTAGAATGGTCATCTGACGTAGTGGGGTTTTGGTTGGGACGTGGGTAAAATGTCAGCGTTATACGCGTGCCAACACCACGCCATCTATTCCCGGAGCCGTAATTGAAACCAATGCGGGAGGGTGAAACTCTCTACGCACGTGGCTAGTCCATTTACAGAGCGTCACGCGGAATGCAAACATCCTCTGCGAACCGATACCAATACCAAATATAACATTTCACTTACCAAGGTGAGATTTTAGTTCGTGCCGTGTCAATATTTTCTGTCCTTTACAGTGACAATAAAATTTTGTTTCCATTAGAAAAGTCTGAGATACAATCTCCATTCATTTCAATTGTTTAGAAACATAAAATCGTTTCAGTCTTACTACCTTTAAAATAATTGTATTTTATTTATTATTTTGCTTTCCATAAAGTATTCTACGAGTACATTAAACTTGGAAAAACAAGTCGTGATACCTCCACCCTTTCTGAATAAGAGATAATAGACGGATTTTATATAAAATTAAATTAACGACCAATGAAGAGACAACGTTTCTTCGTCACGGGCTAATTTTTTCAAAATATTAAATTTTAAGGCATGTAGTTACACAATAATTTTTTACAAAAGGAAACTAAGTCCTAATAATTCAAATGAAATTATCCTGGACTTCATGAAAGAAACACTACAGTCTGATGGAGTCTGAAATGTGAAGACGAAAAACTGTATGAGTAAAACAAAAACTGTTATTTGCTCGATAATTTATTTCTATATAATTCTTTTTAATGCCAGACGTTAAGTGATTAATTATTATTTGATTTTATTCCACTTTAACAAGTAAGTGAAATGCAAGAGTAAAGTTGGTATAACCCGTGGAGTAAAGACTGGACTAATCTGATCAAGAATAATATGTACAAAAGCCGAAGATGACTCACTCAGTGCTGAATTACGAATCGAACGAACAGATCGTAAAAGTAAAGGCTGGCTACGAAAGGAGGACACAAATGAATATGGAATTTGGCGGTACGAAGTCAAAGGTTGTCGACTTGAGGTAGACTGAAGGAGGTTACAAACACTGTAAGGAAAGTCAGACATTCTGCCGCCGATCCCGGCTTTCTACAGCGGTGATTTTCCGTTAGAACTTTTCTGTTTATAATTTCCCAACTAGCGATGGTAGGTGGGGTGAATGCTCCCAGATACTCGTCACTGAATATAATATACTGGAATGAGGGAAAACGGATGTTGGTGGATTTTGAGAGAGTGCAGGAGTGATAGGGTCGTTTTGTTTTGTCACGTCAAGATTTAATGATCAAGGTGCTCATTACCTACCCGGAAGCCCATAGGGATCTATATGAGATTCTACATGATGACCAGTGACTAGCTTCAGACAACGCAGAAACCGGTATTGTCAGAAATTGCTCTGTTTGTAACTTTCTTCCTACTTTCTTTCCAATTTCCCAGTTGAAAATTTCATTTTTTAATAATCTGTTCTATGAAAAGACAATTAATATGACCCAAGAATAAATTCATATTGCCCTGAATTTTAGTCGTTAAGGAATTAAATATTGTAAATTTTGTACGAAGTGTAATTATTATTAATCCTAAAAAAAGAATGATTTGTGCAATATATGTAGTAAAATGTTCCAATTTAAAATGTAAAATTAATTTAACAGATGTTTTACGTCTGTTTTAAATTAAATGAATTAATGAGACGACCTTTAACAGACAAGTTTTTATTACGTAAGCCGACGTTTCGATACCTCTTTGTACTCTCTTCAAAGTTAAAAATTTCTGTGAAAGTCCATGGAAGCCAAAAAAATATATTATAAAAAAAGCGATAAAAATTAATTTATTCACGCCATCATATAATATTTCTCTTTCAATATAATTTAAACTGAATGTGGCATAAGAAATAGTTGTGTAGATTTCATTGCTAAATATTAGTGTGCTAAACAATTTTAACAAGGATATGGAGAAAAGGAATATGAAAGTGGAGATTAACAGGTAAACAAGAAAACTGAGAAAAGTGATTCCTGTTGTAATAGATTCTTACTGTAATAGTCACGATTCCTGTGTTCACTGAACCGCCTCTGAAATTTAGTCCTGACGAAGTCTTTTCAATTCTGGTGCCGTGTCGTGTTTGAATGGAATCAGAACAATTGTCTCCCAGCACCTGAAACTCTAACCTCAAGTTGCTTATCCGTATTGAATTGCTTCGTCTCAGAAGAATAAATTGAGCTGAAAATGTTTCCAAACCTTTTTGTTTCGAGTCCAGGTAATCGCGTTGTCGCTGACGTCAGCGCGTGTCAAGCTCGTCGGTCGCGGTCTGGAGATAGTTTTTATTCTTTAGAAGACACTGAGCCGCAGTTGGTGGCTCTTTGCGAAGAAACATCACCACAGAACAACAATAAGACATTTCACACGTAAGAGGTCTCGACTTCTCTCTTCAAGTAGGACATGTCTTCGTTCCCCGCAGACCCTCCATTGGAGGATCCTCATGGCGCACTTCCTCCACGACCAAACTACATGAGACCACTTGTCTTCGTCTTCGTCTTCGTCTTGTTTCGGCAATTACTTGACAATTATTAATATACACGCTGTTTATACCTGTATACGGATACCGCACTATTTGTTGAATTTTTCTTGTTCGTACACTCACACTATCAAGCGACTGCCTACGGCGGCAAAATTTAGGAGCGGCAGAACCACCTGAGCTACAGCACAAAAAAATCTAAAACGCCTTGACGTATGATTATTCCTTTCATCTTAATGCATTAGAACTGGCTGACGAAATACGTTTAGTTTCTTGACATTTAAGAAAGTAAGAAAATCCATCTGACGTTCTTAAATGCCTTACTTTGCTTAAAATTTCACCAAATTTGAGCATTACTTTAATGCTGCCTATTACTGCTGCTACCGTCCAAAAAACCTTTCATAAATTAAAAATAATTTTAAAAAGCGAACCATGTATACTCAAAATCGTCCTAATTGGTCAGCCAAGTTGGCCACTGAGCATGAAGTGAGTGGAAATTAAATTGTTTAAATTTAGGATTATATTTTGTTTATTATTTAACTAGTTATTTTTATTGTTTGAAATGCATATTTGAAACATCTGTAAAAAAGTTTTAATTCGCGAGTTCAGTCTAGTAAAAGTATAAATTTTTTATTTTCAATTAAACAATTTTCATTAAGCCACTTGTCATTTTTCTGTTTAGCATGGGTCCCTAAAAATTGTTTTCAAAAATGTTAAATCTATTTTGCATCTTGGGCGGCATTTTTCGAGACTGCCTACAATACATTTCCGTACCAACTTTTGAATAAAAAATATGATTATTTAGTAGATTATCGTGTTAACTACAAGTATATTTACTTTATCAGAAATGCAGTATGAAACTGAGAAAAATATTTTAATAACATGCAACAAGTATGGCCAAGTACGTTCCTGATATGGCCACTGTGTAGACTTTTGGAATTTTGTTTTCTGAAGGCAGTAAAAAGTGTTTTTATAAGGAGTTAAAAATATTTTGTAACAAAGTCCTTTGACCTAGCCACCAATTTAAGAAACTAATTTTCATCATTCTTCCAAAATGGATACCATAAATTTTTTTGGATATTAGCATGACCATTACATGGCACCCACCTTATTATATACGATGGTTTATTAAATAATCTTTGCTAGTTTTTATCTCTGTGTTTGTTTTCTTTGTTCATAGACTGTCGGCTTTATTAACAAAGATCACAACTGTTTTTCGAAACGTATGCTCACTTGAAATTTATTATAGTGTTTGAAGAAAATTTAATTGACAAAAGCTTTACAATTCAGTTGTGCCAACCCAATGTGGAATGGCACGGACGAATTCAACGAACCATTTCCTTTATAAAAATGATCTTGCAATTTAATACAAAAAATAAAAGGTGCTGAGCAATTATCTTTGGAATGGACTAAAGCCTCATTCGATAGTAAAATACGTATTTCTCTTAGTTTATTTTCTGCAGTCGTTATTTTGAAGTTAGTTGGTGTGTTCAAAGCTGCGAGTCTTCTGGGGACTATTATGCGACGTACGCGGGGCCCGGAAGCAGCTCATCAGGAGCAAAATAAACAAGCAGACGGACGGAAGGAAGGAAGGAAGGGGGAGACAATGGTGTCAATTATAAGGAGACCGCCAGCGTCGAGGGCGTCGCCACAAATACGATCCGCCCCCGCAATTATTCGCGCCGCGGCTCCGTTTGATCCTCAACGATCCCCGTCACTGACCTCATTACGATATCGCCTTTGCCAAAGAAACCGCCTCTGCTCCGCGATACCAAACCCACGGTTCAGTCCACACAGCCTGTCAAGGGTTTTCATATCACCGGCTGTCTTCAAACAGTTAATATACTTCCGTGTACTATAAAATTCTTTATGGTACATTGCCATTCGATGGCGTCCTACTCTGATTTTTAAATGACAGTGATGGATTTTAACGTTTGTCGGGTGTTCTATTACCTGTTTCTTCTTCTTTTTTACAGGCTACATGAGGGTGATCCTGAAACAGGCAACTCTCCTTTAATAACATATTTATATATAAATAAGTCGAGTGAAGGAGGAAAAGTGTAATAAGAGGAACGACTGCTCGAAAATCCAAAAAAAGGAAATCTGCTATGTTCCCATGTGGTGTTTAAACAATTTATTGCATACTGCAATAACGTCGATTATTTGATATGCATGTAATTAGTTTAAAAAGATACGTACTTATGGTCTTGTTACTGATAAATACGGATCGGGAATTACTGCAATGATATATAGTAGTAATTTCATGTGTAATTTATGTTGATTTTTAACTGATGATATCTTATATTGTAAAAGGAGGGGTTAATTTATTTTAAATATAAACACAATTTAATTATAAATGTTATAACTTATAAATACATAATTCTTATTCCTATTTAATAACAAGAATGATTAGGTCAGAATACTTAATTAGTGCGAGGTGTGGGAGCGGGGGACAATAAAGGGTAGCAGAGATCTCGCTTATTATGTTGAGCCTGTAAGATGAACGTTTCGGAACTTTCTCGTCTCTGTATCAGGGATGACTTCCGGGAATTTTTATCGTAGATTCTAAGACGGCAGGCAGCAAGTTAAGGCGTCCCATAAGGGTGTGACCTCGGCAGGCGGAAAACAAAAGAATTTTGCACCGTCGAGCGACGAGGAAAACCAGTCTTCAGTCCCTTCAAAGATATTCCTTTCTCAGAAGAAAGTTTTCTCTGAGATATATAATTTTTGTGCAGATTTGTGTTTGCTATCGATAAATTATTGAAAGTATCTTCTTTTCTCTTACTAAATTCTTCTTCAACTTTCGAACGATATGTCTACTATCTTCAAAATCTGAACGCAACTAAAGTGTTCATGTTGCTTTTCCTGTGCTTGCCTTTCACTTTCTTCATTTCCACTTGTACATGGTAAAACGCCACTCCACGTGACGTGACTTCACCAATCGGTCCATGCCATAGTCGTCAACAATTAAAAAGACAAAATTAATTGAAACATAACAAATATTATTTTAGAATTATACATTATAAAAAGAAATTTTGTTTATAATTTGCTTTAAATACCTAAATATATTGTCTGTATCTTCATATTGTCAAATCTAAAATTATTTTATATATTATTAAATATGTAAAATTGTTATTTTACACGAAACTGCGCATGATTTCAGAATGTGTTACCTCACACAAGTCACTTGCCAAAATTCACAAAGATGGTGATCAAAATTTTGGTTTTTATTAAAACTGAAACCGATTTAAAACAAAGCTTTTTTAAATCTATGTACATCTAAATTACAATCAGTCATTTTATACAGAAATTTCTTGAAGACATTTTTACACTTACTAAATCATTTATACACGACACAAAACTAATGTAATGTAAAGGTTCGCTTTTCTCCAAAGAATAAACGTGGACATGGATCTCTTCTCGTCTAAATTACTTAGTTCCATGGTCTGTTAGCAGCCATTTATAACGTGTCTTTGTAGGTGAAGGTGTGAATTACACTAAATTTCTGAATCTTTAATGAATTCATCCATTCACATATTTGAATTATCCGGATTTCTTACCGCGGCCAAATCCCACAGTTCTTTGACAGGCATATGTAAATAAATACAGACGGGTTTAAACGTAATTCACCTTCTGAAACACGCGTGTGGTGTTGCCTTGAGACGTAGTTGGAATATTTCTGTCAACTTCCTGGGCGGAGTCTACATGTGTGGGTTTACGAAAAGCATTACCCGGACGTTATGCTCACGAGAAAAGAAACTGTATCACACTTTACATGAAGTCGTGTTGAGAGTGGCTGAGAGATCAACGGGAGAAAAGGCGGAACAGCGTACTGTTGAAAAGGTATTAATTATATAGGAGTTTTCAATAAGGGCGGGTCTATGGAATAAAACAAGCTGTGTGTGAGATATTAATGAAGTTCTATTTTTTATGCGAAAGGCCTCTTCTAATAAAAAATAATAATATCGTTAATACCTCAAACATTCCATTTCAACATCGACCTGCCCTTATTGAAGACCCATATATTTAACTCTATGATATAAATCATCAACAAATTTCATTCAAACCCCAATTGATACGTGAATATAATAAAATCATTTTCCAGAGATCCCCACGAGAAGAAATTAATGACTAATTTTATGTAAGAATCATTCATAATTTCATAATTTTTACTTTAATAATTATTACAACCTAATTTTACTTTTAAAAAAACAAAGGTGTTATGTATACAAATAAATAAAATTAATGTGTCTGTCTGTCCGTATGTTTGTCTCGAACAGATTCCGAAACGGCTCAATTGATTTCAATGAAAATTTGAGGGTTTATAAACGGGAGATTTAAATTTCATTTCGATAATTTCAGAAGATATTTATATAATACAAAACATACTACGGGAAATGTTTATTTTTCAACCGCGTGTTAAAATATCAAAGGTTATGCGGGTTGCCTATACTCTTGATCTGTTTACGCTCCGAAACGGCTCAACGGATTTCAATAAAAAGTTGAGGGATTGAAACTTGAATTATAACTTAATTTTGCGTCTATGTTTCATTTCGATATCTTGCCGAGTTCAGAAGATATTAATGTAAATATTTATAAATCCATTGAATTGTTGCGCGAAAGCCGGCGTGAAACCAACTGCGAGTTGGCGTTCCTATAGCATTCATCGCACTTACTGTGTTATTATAAGCGTAATTTTGGCAGCATGAGAGAGGGAGTGAAAGTTTATTCTCACTCCATCTATTGTTGCAGTAGGATTCGCGTAGTAATAGATAGTGAGATGAATGATGTAGGACTTATAACTCACAGCAATTCCAAAAAATCTTCCCGTAGAATTAATATTTTATTTATATTCATATCATATTATTATATTCTGCAATATATCGAAATTAAATATGCACGAATATTTTAATTAAATCTCAATTTTTTAAAAACCCTCAAATTTTCATTGAAATTCGTTGAGCCGTTTCTTAGCCTATTCGAGAGAAACGTACGGACAGACAGAAAGACACTTCAATTTTATTTATTGGTATAGATTTAGAAAAGGTTCTTTTGATGGTAGCAACAGTAATGGACAGCCTTTGTTAAGTTCTTAAAGTAATACTCAAATTTTAAGGAATGTAAGGTATTTAAGAACGTAAGATGGATCTTCTTTATTTCTTAAACGTCAAATGAGACTCAAATGAGAGACGAAACGTAGTATAGGTAATTATTTAAATTATATAAAAACTGACAAAGAGGCTGTTATATCTCATTTAATATACAGTAACGTCTCAGTTTTAATGGTATAATATAACACTTTTTTTTAGATTAATTACAACAAATTATACGTCAAATTGAAGGTAAACTAACCTAGTTTTTCTTAAAAATTTTGAACATGTCCAAGTTCAGTTATGCGACACGCAAAATCATATTCTTTCCACACTTCAGTTAAGAAGTCCGTAGTAATGGAAGAAGCTACACACTCCTCAATTCTGCGTCTCAACTATGGCAAATCATTTGTTTTATAGATTTAATTTTTTTTCTTTTGTGTCCTCGAAGTATGAAGTAGGATACCTCTATAAAATAAATACAAAATTATAAATACAGAATACCTTAAGGGACAAAATCTGAAAAAAATAGATTTTCTAATTTGTCCATATTAATATGCCTATAAATTCCGTAAATTAGAAAAAGACTGCCAAAAAAAGAAGGAAGGTGTAACATATTCTGCAGGACAATTTTAAGTAATATGCTTGATTGTAAATTTATAAATTATTACCTTTTTTCAGATTCGTGATTTCTGGTACCAAAAACCTTCTATTCTTCTATCGCGTGTAGATCTATTAACAAATGAAAAATTTGCTACGTCATTGCATTGCCCTTTTTCTTTAATTTTGAACGTATGATCATTTTGAAAAATATAATTGGGCGCCGTAAGATGGTTTGTTATTTCTTTCCAGGTCCTGTGGTTCTCCCTTATGAGCTTTAGATATTGTGCAGAGCCTCGCATGTTTCCTTCTGTTACTGAGACCTTCTAAATTCTCGTGAGGATTGTTCGCGAATCACCTGACCCCCAAACATCTTTTCAGTCCGTTTTTGTATTTTTTCCAACGCTAGAGTGTGTTCATTTCGATATGGCTCCCAGCACGTTACCCTATATTTTAAAATTGACCTGACCAGCGTTTTGTAAGCAGAACTCTTGGTTTTTCTCGTGTAATGTAAAATTTATAAGGCAATGGAGGAAAATACTGTGGTGAAGAGAGTAATTTAGGAAAAGGATCGTTGGCGACGTCTCGTCCTCTCCAAAAGTCCACGGTGCCATAAATATTAAAAAAGTCTTTTTCCACTCGTGCGTATTATTACCTAAACTGTCTGAGTTACTCTTTGTTACAACGCTTGCAGTTGATTCTATTAACTTTTATAAGTGGGACATTCTTTCATGGATACCGTGTATAGCAAGTCATTGAAGGAAAAAGCGAACCGAACCTAGAAAGAATGTAATTTTTATATTTCGTCAGTCGGAACTAAATGTTTTAAAGTTTTCCAATTAATTACCGGCGTCTCTTGTACACTGCAAACAGTAATGAAAGGAACATAAAGTATGAAAGTGATGTGATTTAATGAGAATCCAATTTAGCCGATATCAAAAGCACAGAAATTGAGAGGGAAGTATCTAATATTTGAACTTGATTTATATTTTTTTCTCCTGTTTTATAATAGTATATAGAAGGCCTGAAGTTTCCGTTCTCTCTCTCTCCTTTGTTGGACAGTCGGAACTCTTGATCAATAAGTTGACATCCGTGTTGTCTTGTACACGCCATGTTCCACCGGAGGAATGGAAGGATGTTGTTCTTCCCTACCCTCGTTATCAAGTGGCCCTTGAGCCCCCTGCCAGGGCAAAGCCTAATTTGTGCTTGTTTCCTCAGATAAAACGCTAGTTATCTTTAAGCTTTAATTGGAGTTTTGAGTTGAGACACACAGCTCGCTTTCATCACAAATTCCTTTCAAATTAATTTACATTTCCTTCGCATGAAGAACGAGTTTCGTTGAAAGCCACTTGTCATCAATTATCCTGAAACGAATTCTTAAAGTGGGAGGCTGATGGCTGTAATTTTGCATTTAGGTTCTGTGGGATGATTGTAATATGAACAAACCAGGTAGAAGAACGTCGCACAAGGTGTCCAAAATACCGAGTACTTTCGGGGTTACTCCAAAAATAAAATTAAACGGTCAAAGCAGCCATTCTCCTACACTGATCCACGTTACAATCAAGTATGACTAATTCTCATGTGTAAGCGGCTAAATTTACACAGATTAACGTTAGTCCGAAATCACTTTGATTGGTCTCAAGTTGATTCTCATTATGAGCAAGTTCCAAAGAAAGAAAACTTTTTTAAAAAATAAACTGTCTCTATTTGAACAAATTTTTTAAGTGGCTTTCAGCTTTTATCCCGCCATACTCATCAATGATCTTATTAAGAATCTTACAGGCAGTACAAAAAATTTTCCAATCTAAAGTAGATGCATCCATGTCAATTGCTTACATTACATATAAAAGTTTAAAATGTATATAAAATATTTTTTTAATATATATATAAAAAAACATAAATTCATACGTTCATTCGAACTCATCATTCCGCTACCTTCTTTGAAAAATATTCTACTATTTTTTTTTAATTTATCATATCCTTATATATCATACTATTTAGCTCATATTACATTTTCTATTTACAATATACAATTTCTTAATATACGTCTTATATTTATTTACAGTCATTTTACATTCTTATTTATAATATAAAATAGTATTTTCTTAATATACCTTCCCCTCACCCTTTTATACAAATTTCTTATCCTTCCTACCTCATTTCTTTCATTCATCACTTTATTTTCGTTATCCAAAATATGTTCCTTCTAAAATTCTCCTATTCAAAGCATTTCCTTCTCTACGTAGAATTTTAACCTTCTTTCAATTTATTTCATGTTTTTCTTTCTTCTTATGATTCGACAACGCCGTTCCACTTTTTGCTTTTTCTTTCAAAGTTCCTTTATGAGAATTAACCCTACTTTCCATTTTCATTCGCGTATGTCCAATGTCATTTCACAATCTCTGCAGGGTATTTTTCTTCATCACCAGTTCCTTTCATCTCTCACTGAATTTATCGATTTATTTATTTATTTATTTGGCCTATATGCCATAATTAATTCTCCGGAACCATATTCCTTCAGAATCCTTTCTACCTTTTCCGTTGTCCCTTTCCTGTATGCTATACTTATAAGTTTTCTATTGGTTATTCTTTTAAAACTCTATTTTATTTATCTTCTCTTCTATGAAAATATCAATCCAATATTTCCAGTTTACTTGATTATACATGACACATTAACGAATCCGAAATCATTTTGAGTGATTGTTTTTGTGAATTGTAACCTCTAAATAGGAAGTTTATGGAGCCTGACTGGCGCCAGACGTCAGTCAGTCAATTGGCTGCCCTCGCTTCCTTATCAAGGCGAGACGAGACGAGACTCCCCTTAGCCAAGGAACAGGATGCCCCCAATTCCGCCACGCCGTCCAGTCGACCTGCCAGGCCCAATTATTCACATGTAACTCGCCTATTTATCTGGTTCACTGCCCGGACCAAGTCAGCACCGTCTGTTTTACACTCACTAACTGTCTATTAAATTTAAAAATTTTACAAGGTTTAAAAATCTTATTTCATGTAAAATTTGGTTTTTCTTGCACACTTCTGCTTAGATTAACCTCAAGCCCTATATACGCTCCTCCATGTCAATATTTCACAACGATTCTCTCCACCATCTGATTTTCAGCATTCGCCTATGTCACCACTTTTCAAAGGCTTCTGTTCTTTTCTTTTCCCCAACTCCTATCGTCCACGTTTCGCACCCATACAACGCCACGCTCCATACGAACATTTTTAGCAACGATTTACTAATATTCACACTTTTATTACCCGTAAGAAAATTCATCTTTCTCGCGAAACCCTTCCAGGCCTGTGCTATCTTCTACATCTACTATACTTTTACCATCACTAGTTGTTATGCTGCTCAAGTAGCAGAATTCCTTAACCGCCTTTAAAACATCCCTGTGTTATTCCACTGTTTCCTGTACTACTCTCCATCACAATGGTTTCCCCACATCTTGTACTCTTCCTCCAGGACCACAGTCATGCCATTTATTATTGTTTCCAAGTCTTATTCAGACTCCCCTAATACTACAATATCATCGGCAAACTGCAGGATTTTCATTTCTCATCCTTGCAATACGATTCCTTAATCTCCTGTTCCATATTTAAGTTAAAGAGCATGGGCGACGGACTGCATCCTTGTCTTACTCCTTTCTTTCCTTGATCTTCAATTCTAATTACTGCTGACTGCCTTCTGTATAGGTACAACAAACTTTTCTGACTTTAAACTTTATAATAAATAGACGGCCAAAAAGTCAACATTAAATATATCACTATTTATTGACAAAAGCGACGTTTCATCTCCATTTGGAGACTTCCTCAGGCTTAAAATTTAGCAATACATCCTATTTACTTTTCGGGTCCCTCGCCAAAAAGATTATTGAATTATTATTGGTGCCACGCTGGACCATCTCCAGCGACAGTTTTGAGTTAAATTTATGTTTTGCTGTAAAATATATACCAAAGCAAAATAATTTTTTGTTCACTTAATACCATATTCTCAGATATTGAAGTATTACGTGGCAGGCTGTGTCCAATTGTACAAGTCTTTGGAAATGTAATTTTCTTCAACTTGTCAGAATTGTTTACCAAATCACTCTATCAGCTCAACTTCATCCTTGGCAGCACATGTTCTAAGTGCTACATCATACCTACCAATAATTTTTACAATGATAATTACCTAAAATATTAATATTCCTGTTACCATTACTCTGACCCAACATGTAATATGCTACACATTTAATTCTGACTACATGGCATGTAATAATGTCTTGTTTTTAAAAGCAAAAAAAATTGTAAATCTAGTTAACATGAAAATATTTTCCCTCATATATACTTTAAATAATTTTCATTTTAGTAATAAGATATACATGATGGCAACATTGTATGAAGTATTCTGCTGTAGTTTCTTTAAAATAACCTCTAACTATGATTTCTTTCAAATATTACACAAACATTATTTTTGTTTGAAAATATATATTGATTTCTGTTTATGTGGTCCCAGTCTG
Organism: Eucriotettix oculatus; assembly: GCA_034510155.1. NCBI lineage: Eukaryota > Metazoa > Arthropoda > Insecta > Orthoptera > Tetrigidae > Eucriotettix > Eucriotettix oculatus. Next base: position 32,680,615 of record CM067381.1, read on the forward strand.
GTACTCCCTCATTAATAACATAGCACCAAAAAGAACGTTTGTTGAGCTTTACAGGGGCGAATCTGAATACCATGCATTTGTCAAGAAACATGTGTTCCGGTGAGGATAGCACAAGGCGAAGTCAGGACAAAAGATTATACTAGCACTAGTGAACTTCAACTGTAAAAGAGCTGACACATTGGATGTTTTATATATTTGTAATTTTTTCATCTTATTTAAATACTAGTGTCACTATATCATTTTATTTGCTACTAGTAGCTTTGAAAACCATGACCATAGTAATTTTTAAAAGTATTAAAACAATTTTGCATTACATTTCTACCTGAACATGTAACTTGAAACTGAATACCCACCATATGTGAATTAATTTTTCCCCCATAAATAGGTGTTTGGTGAATAAAAGAAAGTAATTTTTATGTCCAGTCGTAACATGTTATGTAGTTTCCAAGACAATTTTGTTAAATAACTTAGTTTTGTGTATTTAATTAGCAATTAATACAACTGTCAAAGCATTGAAAATTCCTATTATTACTATACTAAAACAAAGGGTATTTAATGAAAATATCTGATTTTGTACAATAAATTTACTTCAGAAACGAGATACAATCCATAAACTAACATAAATATATATTATAAATCAGGGCTTAATTTTTCATTTTTGTACAGATCAAGAATGTGTGTGCAGAGAGAGTGAAGAGGTAGTCCCATTACAGTGTAGTAGTCACCTTCAATCTTCTTGACGAGACTGCCTCCGATGCCTTGTATACCGTACCCTCCTGCCTTGTCCCTGTAATAGCAATAATCATACTATCATAAAAAAGTTTATAGTTGAAACTCATTTGAACCATAATTATTACAGACCCATCTCACAACTGTTTTAATATATCATTTCTACAAGTCATTACAGTTTCCTTTAAGAAACATGAAAAGTGTGTGAATACATATAATAGGATATTGTAAAAATGGAGAGTATATATTTTGTATTTACGTCAATTCAGTTAAGGAAATGAATGTGATAAGTGTAAATATATTGATAGTATAAAACTATATGGTTGAAAAAATTCTGATAATATACTATAAAATTCTAAAATAAGTTAAGAAACTCAATGAAGTTGTAGTTTAGCAAGACAGTTTAAAAAATGATACATACATTGGCTCTCCGGTCTTAACATAGGCATCAATTATTTCCGGTGACAGATTCCCAAATTGAACATTGGCACATTCATAAAATTTCACCGTCTTTGATTTTGTTATTAGAATAATACCAGTGTATACAGTATGCGATTTCCCATTCAACCTGAAACAGTTTTTCAGACTTGCAGTAATTACTGACATCACCTTCAGTAAAATATGAAAGCAATCAGAGTGCAAGTTTACACCTCCTTAGCGTCTTATTATGAACTATATACAATGGATAATCACATAATGAAATACAAGTTGAGAAACCCTCCCATACTTTATGGTATAAGTACCACTAACTATTACTTTAGACTAGCATAGAAATGTGTACATGTGTTTCAAGAGAAATCTCAATGTCTTCAATTCTTCAGCTGTCAGATTAACTAATTCAACACAGTACCAATGAGCCATTATATGGCAATGACCCTTGCACAATTACGTCCCAGTATCTTAAAGGATAGGATTCACCATTATAAACTAAAAAATCAATTGTATTACCACCACATTCCAAAGCATCGTGCACAGCTATTCGAGAATTTTAGCATGTTTGCACATCTTTTTCTCAGTGTAGCAGACTCTATTAAGAGTAAATGGCAGCTAAGTTGTACGTAGGCTGTTGCCACATAATGGTTTAGCCCTACAACAGTCACTGGAAATACCATTCTGCAGTAAAACAGAGTGCACTTTCAAATCTTCAAGAAGTGGGGACAAGCTTTGTAAAAATATGTAAGTAAAATTCTACCATGTGTTCCAAAGTTTTAATAATTGACTCAGCAATTTATTTTCTCTAATATATTTAATTATAATACTGTATATGAGTCTGATACTTTTTATATTTTTACAAATATTTGAACAAATATTTGAAGTATTTATTACCTAATGAGAAGTAATAAATGAAAAAAATAAATAACCAGAATTAAAATACACAATATTTGTTTACGAAAATATAACATAAAATAACTAAACAGTCATAGTATTAATTTTTGTTTCATTACTCTTGTCTGCCCACATTTTTTTTATAAATGTTCTCCATATACTGTACTATCCAATACATACTTTGACCATGACTGTTTAAATAATGATCAATCTCTGATAACATTTCACTACTCTTCAGACGTTATTTAATCAAAAAAAAATTATGTAAGTAGGAAAATATATTACTATTTTCTAATGAAAGTGGTGTAAATACTGATAAAGACATTTTTCAGAAAATGTTAAATAATTACAATAATAATAAATGGACCTATCAAGCACAATACTTCATTAATTTACCAGATCAAGATTTATATCTTACGCCTGAAGAAACTCTACTGCATCTTGTTCTGAATCAGGTTTTCCAAATATTCTTCCATTCAACGAGACTACAGTATCTGCCCCTATTATCAAATCTGGAGGATGCTCTTCAGCTTTCAGTCTGCCTGCCACTTCCAGCACTTTGTTACATGCAGTGTCTATAACAAAGTCTGATGTATTTATGTACTGCATTGGGTCCAAGTCCTCTTCATAATTGGATTTACAAACTTCAAAATTGATACCCTGAGACAAGAGTGCAGGATGGAAATCACAGTTTGAATTCAATATGTAGGATCTGGACAGAATAATTAGCAAGCAATAATTAAATAATCTTTTTACACAAAACCAGTGATAGCAAATATAGTTGGTGCCCCCAGAAACTGTAAATGTTTCATTCTGTGTGACATGGCAACACCTGCCCTCAATTTCAGTTAAGCGAAATGTATTTTACATATATGAACAGTTGGGTGTTATGCTGTTCAGACACAGTCTTGAAGAAGAGGGCTCAGGCCTTCAAAAATTTCACATTACTGCTTCCCAGCCAGGCGACATCAATTATGGTATATTAGGGAAGTGACTTACCTGAAATTAAGGTCCAGTGTCACCCTTTCTGAAAGGTGAAAGCTCTTGAAATTTTGAGAGGCATTAGCACCTTTTGTGCTGTGTGCTGGCTAATTGCAGTCTGTGAAACTGAGGGTTGGTGTCATCATATCAGACAGGAAACAGTTCTAAAAATTTATGTGGCATTATTTTACTTCCTTAAGATATACATGCCTACCACATACTAGTTAAACCTTTCAATTGTTGTATGTTGATACATAAAAACATTATGTCTAAAGGTACCAGTAAAATACCAGAAAATATCAAACGGGCAAGAAAGTATGTGATGATGTAGGAAAGTATTCTTTCTATGATTTTTTTTAATGGAATTCTGAATATGTAATGGTGAATTGAATCAGGTAAATATAACAATTGTACTTTTGAAAAGGGGTATCGTGATTAAGTGTCAAAATTGGTACATAGTAACTACTAGTGTTATACAAAAAATGTGAGCTTTTTTAATACTATTACAGTTCAAACTACAACATTTTATTGGACTTCTTCACAACATAAATTATCAATTTCAAACAATTAGCAAAGTAAACACTTACCACACTTTTTAAAATTTCTTGTCTTCTTGGTGACGCGCTTGCCAGGATGATCCTCTGATTGTTTAATATGTGCTTAATAGGTTCAAGCATTTTGTTCCTGTGAACAATATCACTACAAGCTTATAACCAGAAATTTCAGTCACAACTATATTAATCCCTTTACAAAGTATCTATGTAACATGACCAACAAATTTAAGTTTTTAAGTTCTCTGTTCATTTTAATAATTAAGAAAGAAATTGAACATTTTACAGGAACTCATGAATTGAAGGTCAACACTTTCTTATTCTTTAATTTGAAAATTTTGGTTAAATGAAGGAAGTTTATTTGCTGAAACACAAGAATTTTAAATTTATGGCTTAAATAAAGGAATGACATTTGCCAAATTTCTATAAATATTTCTTCTTAATTTAAAGCTAAACCTCATGAAGGAATATTTTCTCATGCACGATTTCATTTTGAATTCGATATTGATATTATATATTTACCTTCTCAAGCTAAGAAACAAAAATATTTAAAACACATTTGTATACAAATTAAATTGTTTCCCTATTAATCCATTTTTTTTACAGTGTCATGTTAGAGACGTGGCAAGTCAACCAGGCAAATGCAAACAAATCGTACCAGAGACGTGTAAAGCCGACCAGGCCAAACAAAATGTGTCAGAGACGTGCCAAATATAAATAAAACATCTCAGAGACATTGTAGAGATTATCAGTTTTCAATAATAAATTGATCATAATCATTTATCAGACACCTTACAAAGTAAAATTATTTCTACCATACACAAATCGTAGGACGTCTGCATTTGCACAACTTTGAATTCTGGGCAAGGGAAAATATTGAATTAATTGTAAATGTAAACATTATTAATTATGAATATTCATGACATCATCATTTGTGGTGGAGTAGATGACTTGGCCTTACATTATTAATTATGAATATTCATGACATCATCATTTGTGGTGGAGTAGATGACTTGGCCTTACACTCACCTATGCTACTAACTTTACACTTATGTAAGGCATTAAAGAACAATGACAAATCACATCAGACAGGCACTTTGTCCATATATTCAAATACTTGAAAGAATAATAATTAGTATTTAAATTTAACTAATAGTGCTCAAGAACACTTCCAAACTACAACTTGAACAATTAAAATCATGATTGGTTGATAAATGAAATATTCCTTTCAGTTGGATCTATGCTAACCATTACAGTTATAAAAATATGGTGGCAATTAAGGTTTCATGTTTATATTTTATACATGGATAAGTACATCATCAATTAAGTATAAAATTTGTTTGTCTTTCATTTTGGAATAAAATATAAATGCAAGATTATTAATGTTAAGAACATTAAAACACAACCTTCAGATCTTGCACAGTTGAAGTGTTTTTTGATAATTTAAAGTCACTAATCCGTGTACTTAAAAATATATTGGGCGAAGGTAAAGATCCTGGAACCCACAGTACACGAAAATTACACAACTCAGAATAATAATGCACAAATTTTTTTAATTCACCAAATGTTATGCTCACCGATTTATCCCGACTCCGAATAAATCCTATACCTTGGGTAGAATAGGTTATCGTAAAGTACCTAATAAAGATTAGGTTCGCATTCAGGTGTAAAGATTGTAGTAAGAATTCTACTTTCCACTGTCACTCCAGTTTCCTCACAAAATAAGGATTGTCAAATCTGACCATTGTTGAAATAAAAATTGATCAAAATGATTTTACAGTTTTTCACAACACGCTTTAACTAGTTTAGTGATCCTAAAATTGGAATAAGAGCAGCCTGTACTTCGACAAATTTATTTGTTTATTGCAAGGCTGTCTTCCAATAATAATAACATCTTTTTGCCATTTACCAAGGCCAAATGTAACTATGGCGGAGATAAATCATGACGTCACACTATTGCAGTCGCAGATGAATGACCGATTCATTACAAGGATCTTGGAATCACTTCCGTTTCATCGTTAATCTCTAGTAATAATTGTCGTCACTGTTATCTATGAAATCGAATTCAATACAAATCAGTAGTAACATTTATCGACTAACAGACATTTAAACTAATTAACAACTCATTGGATTGAATGCTACATGATTTTGTCTTATTCTTTGCGTAAGAAAAGTATAACGGGTTTTGTTTGTAGTCAATAAGGCGATCTCATCATTGTCGCGAGCGGGAAATAATTATTTCTTCTATTCATTTTGTTTGCCTGTGCTTTCAAGCCAAACAAATGTATGTTTTAATGGGTAACCACTCAAACTAAGCCACTTTCGGTTCATTTGCACGAAGTTCACATTATGGGTTGATTTCCTCAATTTTAAACAAAATATTCAGAAAAGTAAATTTATTTTACTTTTATATTCAAATTCTTGATAAAATAACAAGTTTCAAAAAAGAAGTATCTTCAGTTACATGACATGTTTAAGCACAATTAAACTTTGTCACCAAACCATAACACATTATTTTCAAAGAAGTGTTCTACAATGTAGTGTCACATTGACAAATACACAAATTGAACTCTTGTGTCACCCCGCCAGTTGGAATAGATTATAAATCCTCTGTGCACAAATATGGCAATATGCCACTTCTTTCTCTCAGCTCCCATGCTGTTTCACCGAGGTCAATTCAAATTAAAAATATCCTTACCTGGCACTAAATTGGTGTTACTATATGGGAACCCAAATGACCCCCTTTGTGTCAATCTATTCATAGAACAACTATACAAAACTTCCACACATCATATCACTCAAGAATGGTTCAGAATATCAAATGATAATTTTCAGATGAACACTCATAGACTGAAATCTTTGACATCATTCCAGTATGGAATACTTGTCGGAATTCTCTTGCAATCTCTCCCAAATCACTTTTTGTGATTGGGTCGTTCGTCACTCTTCACATGCAATATACGTCCGTATGTTTATGATTGGAGTTATAGCTTTTGTACTACCAATTATTCATTTTATCATCACAGGAATAGTGAAAGGTGATTTGTTAACATGCATATTAATTTTTTTTAATTATCAAATTACTATTATTGTTGGGAATGGTTACCACAAAGGTTCATCTTCCTTGCACTTAAATAAATAGTCTTACTAAATGCTCAAACACACTAAATATTGTGTGTGGGATCAGCTTCATACTCTGGTGTCACAATTTTTTGCCCGTCATTACATATATATATACGCTCTTCAAAAGCCCCTCATATTTTACACTATAGTGTTGGGTGTTTAAATGCCCAAAGAAACTGCAAAAACTTCAAGGACACTATTTAAAAAGGATTATCAAATACTAAACTTCAGCATATCATTGTATTGCTAGGTATTTTGAATGTTAAACTCCGTGCTTCTTTAGCATGTAAACATTACAACAGTTTTGTAACAGTCTATGGACAATCCACAACAAAATTTTAACTTCTGAACCATATTATTTTAAATACAATAACAATTAAAATATGTAGAGAGCATAAATAAGAACTGACAACCTTTATAACAGACAACTATTTATTTATAAATATCAACAAAGGCCACAAGTGTTGATTGAATTGTCTATTTAGTTTAAAATTTGGTTCTCAATTTTGATAGTTGTCAGTTATAATTATTATTTAATTCATTTTTTAAATTAAGATATGTATTTGCATCCATTGAAATATACAACAGCAGAAGAAATTTCATTGTGTATTTTTATCCAAAGATGTTCCAAAATAGTGGACAAAACATTTTAATGTATCAAATAACTCGAATGCTTCTCAACCCTACTTTGCTGTTTAGGTAATAAAAAGTTATCTACAAAAAAAGGCTGATAATCACATTTGGGGGGCTCAAGTACTAACAGGCCTTAAAGAAATAAATCTACTAAATTGAACTTTCAAGTTACACACAAATAACAATCCATTTCAAGTGTGAAGACCCACTTCAAAAATAATTTATGTACATTTGGAGGTTTTTTATCTTTGTGGCACTCAATTTAGTAGCTACAGTCCTGTAAAATCTAATTCATTAAACTTTACATTGGCTGTTTTTTAAAAATCACACAGAAAATATAAGTATGTAAGATGTAAAGATATGAAAACAAAGGTTTTAATATCTGCTGAAGAAAGTATCATCAATATGAATTAAAAAAATGAAATAATATTTATTTAATATTTACAAAATAAGACAATGATATACTGTAACTTTATACAACATTTCGACTTTATAAAAAAATAGTTAATTGTCAAGTTGGCTCAACAAATTTAGAAATGCACAACTTTGTACTTAGAAGTATATAAAAAACAAACAAAAAAGATACAATCACATAAACTGTGTGTATATTACATTGAGTTTATAATTTTAAACAGTATAGTAAAGAATAGCAAAAATACTTAATTACACTACAAAGTTACTCAATAGCAGACTGTACACAATTTTGCTTTCATTGAGACTGGTTCATTTACTAATTTTTGCAGCAATAGAATCTGGAACAGGACTGCCCCTTCTTTTACGATCTCCCCGGAATCCACCTTTACCACCTGAAGTTAAAAATAACAATGGTCATTTCTTATATTTCACAATAGATGTACAAGTTATAGTATATTACTTTCAACTGTTCCATATAATGCAAAAATTTCAATAAATCTTTGCAAATAAAAATAAGTAATTCACTATTTTCACAACAATGAAATAAGAAAACGGGCGGGAATACTACTTAAGATGTTCAACCACATTTGAATATTTGATAAGCAGGTACATAAATAAACAGGTTTAAGTATACTTGTAATAAAATACTTCAAAAAATTCCTCATGAATTTCATACAACTAAATTATAGTTGAAGAACAAAGATCTTTGCTTAGATAATAATCATCCTATTTCTTTGGCAGCTTTCATATAATTAAAACTTTTTAATATTTTTTAGTTTTGAAATGTAATAGACTTTAAAATCAATACCTCTCCGTCCTCCACGCCTATTACTTTTGTTCTGATTCCGCCGTTTCCAAATGTCCTGCTTAGTTTTCTCCAAAAACTGTTTTTCTTCGTCTCCTTCCAATACCCTGACTTCAATTTCTGAGTCGCAGAGTTCCAATTTTTTCTCATTGACTTTTTTCAGAATCTGAAACATTATACAAACTAATCAATTGTGTGTTCTAAAAACAGTGATTTACTTTCTTTGCTTAAAAGCACTCCCAGAGTGTGTCAGAAACTGTCCTAGGTTAACCTAATTACACATGAACAATTTTTTTGGACTTTTAATTATTTGATGTTGTACATTTATACAATTTACCACAACTTGTTTTCCACATAGTTCCAACATTTATTAATATTATATATCAGAATTTTTGTTATCATTGATACAGAAATGTCCTCGACAAGCTCAAAACTTGGAAGAATAACTGTACCTTCAAATTTGCGCAGTGTTAATTCATCATGTTTATTCAAATATATTATTTATTATAAAATGTTGGATTTCTTAGGTTTTAAGAAACCAATTTTCAAATAAGAATCTGTGGAAATTTTCAAGACCTTAAAGTCTAGAATAAAAGTGTTCATATAAAGACATAATTACATTACAAATTCTGGAACTGTTGTCATATTATTTGCAAGTCTTGCTAGAAACAAAAGTTCATAAACTCTACAAAAATTATCTACTTAATGTCATTATTCAGCAGCTCTATTTTAAGATTTACGACTAACAGCATTAGAAAATAATTTATTTAAGCTATATTTCAGAACATGCTTATTATTTTGGTTAAGGGTAGGTGTTAATTAGAGATGCTTCATGAATTATTTCATACTATTTACCTCTTTAGCAGAATCTTCTGCATGAAGTCTTACCCATCCTTCTTCATCACCTTTGTTAAAATCAACAAAAGCTATATCTGCACCATACTCTTCCGTAAGTTTAGTTTTAATTACTTCTCTGGACACTTCTGCATTCAGGCCTTTAATGTGTAAGATAGCACCTTTTGGAAATTCTTTTTCCTCCTCCTAATTCAAAATATGACAAATTTAGTGTAAATCTGTAGTCAATTTGGAAGTTATTGTAAAATATAAGCAAACCACAATTTTTGTATGTAAACATGTTTCATAACTAATTGTGGCAACTTATTTAAACACAAATTAGAAACTTAAAAATTAACATGAATTGAATCAAAATTCCTTGACATAATAAATATTGTACTTTCATTTGCAAGTATAGAAACAAATATACTTTATACCCAACACACACAACAGGTTTCTCCTATTTAATTAATATTATCATAGTTGAGTCAACAATAACCAATCTTCAGAACATAATTTTTAGTTTAGTAGAAAGCGTTCGACATTGTCATCTTCAACAATATATATAAAATTGTTATTGTCAACAACATCTTGTCAATAAAGTAAAAAAAACTACCAGTCTCACTATTAATGGACTAATGTTATGATTTGTTTTTGAAAAACAGGTACAAAATAACACATTTAATCATCACAGCTATGTAAACACATTCTATGTACATTTTACACAAGTAAATCAGTAGCTTTCCTTTATTCATCAGACAATCGTCTACAAAGTTTAACCACTATTTTAAGGCAATAAAGGTGTCCATTACTGGAATTAAGATCTATGCATACTTCTCGTTTACAAGGTTTTATCCCAGCTTCACCGCCTCTCTTCTTAGAATTACGTTCCTCCCGCTCCTTTCTTTTCTCATCAAGATAGTCACTTCTATATTAACAAATTCAAATTATTTGAATTACTAATAATGATAGTTTCTTGAAATACAAGTAAACTACCAGTTACAAGTACAATTTAAATACAGAAACATTAACTTAAATAATTGTACTTCAATACCAAATTGTCATTTTCATTTGACTGTATACATAAATGTCAACTAAAACTTGTTAAATATAATGGCAATATGCCACATGAATATAATACCTAATATTAATAAAGTTACGATGTAGACATGCACTGTAAATTTCATTTTGCAACATTTTAAGAAATATATTATGTAATAAATAATGAGCATTAATTAATCAAACACAATGTCATATAATGCAAAAAAATTCAGCAATATAAATTAGAAAAGAATGAAAGTTTTCCCGGCGTATATTCTGAATAAACAATTCTTAGGTTTCCACCCGGGTTAAATGGAATTTAAGCCACGACATTTCGATGGCGTACTCTGCCATCATTCTCAAGTGAAAGTGCTTTCACTTGAGAATGATGGCAGAGTACGCCATCGAAACGTCGTGGCTTAACCTCCATTTAACCCGGGTGGAAACCCAAGAATTGTTTATTTAGATTAGAAAAGATTATAAGCAATGAAATTAAACAAATTGTCAATTATTCACCTTAATGTTCCAACAATTGAGCGATTTTGGCATATTCATGGGAATTAAAACAATGTGCTCAGGGAAAGTAACACTGTCCAAAAATATTCTGATAAGTAAACTTAAAAAATATTTCATAAGTGTAATCCTTCTTTGTAGTATTTTTACAAGCAAAACCCTTTACACCCCAATAAATCTAAATTAAATGTGCCAAATTTTATTCAATATATGTCAATAAATTTAGAACAATTAATGTTTGACATTTAGACTTGCTACATTTTAATAAGTAGAACTTACTGCCACTTCTTTATTAATTCAGCATCTTTATATTTCAACTCTTTGTTGTTTAAAATTTCTTCAGCTTTTTCTTTAGTTGGAAATGTAACAAATACTGAACCTTTAAATCTATATGAATCTGTTGCTTTATCTTTGTATGATCTCATCTGAAACAAGTTAATTTACATTAAGTGCATATATAATGCAATTAAACACAATAACAAAGTTACAAAACAAGTTATGGAGCTTAAAATATTAATTAAAATTAATCTAAACTTATTAGTTTTCCAGAAACTTAAAAATATTTAAACATACATTTATTATGATCTAAGAAAAAGACGAGTCGAAATACATCACATACATCATGCCAAAAATTCCATATGAATGATCCTTCACCTACAAAAATATTTATTTGCACTTATGTTGAATATATCCCTTCATATAACTTTCCTAAATTACCAACGTTTTGTAGGAATAATGAAACATACCTGCAAGTTTTCAATGATACAATTACTAGCAAAAAAATCCAACAACATATCCAATGTTGTATTCTCTACAGGAAAGCCTTTCATATACAGTGTTCTTGACATCAATTCTTTTCTACGTTCATCATTCCAAACTGGAAGAGGATAATTTGGAGACCTGCGGATTTTCAGTTTGTCTTCACTTATCTGTAACATTAACAAAAAAGTAACTATTTACACAATATAAAATTAGCAGCTTAAAACATACAGGATGTGTGCAGTTTAGTTATTCTACTTACATTTATACTTGGAAAAACAATTTCTTGAGTATAGTTCTTTCTTTAGTCTAAAAGTGAGAAGCCTTCTGGATGTACATTGCCTACTACTGTAACTATGGTTTACTTTTGATTTAAATTTATCATCAACAGCTTACTAGTCCATTATGAAGTGATGTCATGTTACGTTAGCAATTCATATTGCCCGTATATTAAAAAATAATGGAATGCAGAAAAGCAATATTCCTTAAAAACTTCCTATTGTATGTTCTTACATTCTATGTTTAGAAATAACCCAAGTTGATTTTGGACATAATCTTTTACTTTAAATTCTTTCATTGATTTTATAGTTAACTTGATTAATCTATGTATATCCCTTTAAATTATGTTATAACAGGTTTTTCCAAATGTTAACTTCTTCATAAAAATATTTGCTCACCTCCATAAGCTTTGAGTTAGCTAATGCACCAAGGATTACCGACTCTTCAGAAGTTAACTTTAACAAACGTTGAAACTTCAACATGGTAGTCAGTGGAACCCACCCATCATCCAATTTAATTTGTTCCTGGAGGAACTTGTCACGTGGAAGATTGTTATCACCAAAATAATACTGAAACAATAAAATACCAATATGTATTACACAATGTAAACTTTAAAAAGGCATACAAAAATAAACCATACCTCAATCTGTCTAACAATCTGTTTCTCCAAATCAACAGACACTTTTTCTTCTTTTGAATTTAATTCTTGACTTTCCTTCTTTACATCTGCATCTTCAGAGTCTTTAGTGAGAATTCCATTTTTTTCGTCTGACATTTTATTCTGCAAAAAAAATATAAGTGAAAATTTAAAAAAATAAGACTGATTCAAATTCTTCTCATGACTGAAATCTAAAAGGAAATAAATGATTAGCAGCATGTAGATACCCATCAAAATGACAAATACCAGTCAAGTGAATTAAAATGAAAATTAACAATCACAAACAATAATCACTATTTCGAAAATGGAGTAACACTATGCCTTGCAAAGGGAATTTTATAGGAAAACTATAGCACATGTAAAAACACTTTAAATGCCTAGTAATTTATTTTGACTATGGAAGGACCGGGTAAATAATACTGCAAGGAAGACGGGAATACTTTATATTTTGTTAAAACTCTTAAAAAGTAAATACAAAGTCAAATTTTTATATAAAAGTAACATTGCCTGCCGGAAAGTTTTATTAATTTCATGCATGTAACCGGCCAAACTATAATTACATGTATAAATTTCTATTCGATTCAAAAGTATTTAACACAGGATCTAACAGAAAATAATTTTACAAAACTAAATGAACTAATACCAGTAAAAATTTTTGGAAATATTAATATTCTATTATAAATAGTTCGATTTAATCCACGTGCTTCTATTAGCCGGCATACGAAAATGCATTATGTGGATCACGACACAGGGTTAATGTATCGTAAATCGTATAGGTGTAACATACAATGAAGTAACTATAACTTACCAGGCAGTAGGACTACGTTCTCAACAAAACTATAACAGAATCACTAAGCACGGTACTGAAAAGTTTCTGTTATTGAAAATAAGTGCGTGCTATCAATATAACAAAAAGATATTTATATTCTAAGATAATAGGGATGAAGACATTTCAAATTGTAGAGTCGCAGAAAA